>VZUI01003413.1:0-63576 GCA_013401135.1 Cettia cetti
TTATTTTATTTTATTTTATTTTATTTTATTTTATTTTATTTTATTTTATTTTATTTTATTTTATTTTATTTTATATAGCACTAGGCTTAAAAGCTTATCAGTTTTCATCACATTCCGTCATTTAGATCACAAAATAGGTTTTACACAAATCTGTGCTGGAAGGGCCACTAAGCATAAAATGTCCAGGGTTTGATATCACTTAGTATTTTGCTGTCATCACTAAAGGAAAAATCAAGTCCCCATATGGTCTGTCCCTGACTAGTACGAATCAGGAACAGCATTTCTTGAAAGCTAGCTATTATTCGGGCACAATCCTTGTCATGCTAGCAACTTCCAAAACAGCACCATAAAATTCTAGATTAAATCAGTACTCATTGCCTCCAATTTCATTTTATTGCTGGTCCTGCACAGCCACCATTGCTCGCTTCATCACATCTGTGAGTTTTGTGAGAGTTTAAAGGGCATTTCAGAACATCTGTCTCAGTTCAGACACTTGTCTTGCAGTCATAATACAGATATCAGGCTTGCAGGAAGAAGAGCATCTTAACAGATACATGCATGCAGGCATAGCTGTAACTACACAAAATGTGACAGCACACCTACCTGAAGAAAAAAACTCAACAACACTAACAAAAACTCCCCAACCAAACAAGACTCACTCCAGCAATTTTTTTAGAGAAGGTATCAGGGAAAGTCAGCATGTCAAACCCAGCAGCTGGATTCCAGAGCTAAAAGGCTTTCTCCAGTTGCTTGATTCAGAATGAAGAAAAAACCACACAGAATTTCATAATTCTTAGATTTTAAAAAAATCACAAAAAAATTCCCTTAATGGCAATGACTTTCACACAATAATTTTCAGGAAGGCTCAAATTGAGATCATAGCATGTTCCTTGTTAGGGCAGCAGCAATTTCCCATGGTTTCAAGAAGAATTCCCACGCTTCAAAGTCTGCTGTAGGTTCACTGAGTTACAGACTGCTTTTCAGGTTAGTTAATAAGCCCTGACTTTTCATTAGTTTACTTCCACTGAAACAATTCTCATGGTGACAGAGAATTTTAAAATGTTGCTTCCTAATCACCAAACTCACAAGTTTCTGCCCACTAGAGCAGATGTCAGATACAGATATAGTGACAGCAAGAAGCTTCCCTTTCTTTGTGAAGAGGGATAATTCTTCTTTAAAGACTTGTTATTCCATACTTTTATTCAGGGAACTGTTTTGCTCCTCAAAATATTTCAACAGGGTTTCATAATGGAACACATTTCTACAGCTGTTATAGATGTTGGAAGCACTGGTGTAGTGATGGGTAGGTAATAACAAAAGCATATGGAAGATTCTGATTTGCTTCTCTATAGAATGTTTTCATTAGCAAATGAAGATTACCAACAATTAGATGCATCTCAGATTACTAATTTGCTGAGATTCTAACAGAAATAAAGGGGTTACAGCCCACCCAGAGCTCAGAATTGCCAGTAGCTGCCTTGAAGACAATAAGCAAGATGAGGGACTAAAAGCTGCAGGAGCTTAAGAAAAAAACACAGGCTCTGAGCCAGCACACCCAGTGGGCTGGTATCACAGCTTTCAGGCTTTCTGGGGAGAACCAAAGTGTTCTGCATCTTTAGAGACTTATTTTAAAAGAGATTAGTATTTTATTGTGCTTAATTAAGAAAGCCATGTGCCAGAAAAATGTGCTGCTTTTTGGCAGTTTAAGACAGTACAGAGGAGAAGGTATCCACTCATACTATCAAAACCAAAATGATACCATTTTCTTGTACAACACTGACAAAACCCCTACCTCACGTTGTTCAGTCCCTAAAATCAACTCAGCTTTGACGATTCCTTTCTCTTTGTCTCAAAAAAATGGTTGATTCTGTGCTCAGCAGACCTTTTGCAATGGGTTTAATGTTACTGTCCTTGTATCTGCCTCTGGAAGTCAAGATGATAAGAAACAAGCTATCTGCTTCTGAATATTCAGAGGCTTCATGGTAGAAAAATGTCCACATTATGAAAGTCTGGGGTCCTAAAAATTCAAGGTCAAGCAGTTATGATTCTAGAAGATTTTTGTCTTGAGTCAACACCACTTGAGTGATTTTTTGACACTGAAGCCATGGGAAAGAAGTGAGATTAGCAATGTCATGGTCTTAACAAAAGAAGTGGCAAGAAGGTTTGCCAAAATAAACGCCATTGTGTGTACATCAGTGAGTAGACACAGTCAGTACACTGTGAGGCTATTAAAAGTATATGCCTTTTCCCATATTAACCAGTGCCACTAAATAAGACAAGAATAGAATCCATTTTAAATAAGAAACAAGTTCTCCAAATATTCCCTAAATTTTGTAAGGTTTCATACAGGAAAGCCAAAGTACTTGACACGTTTCAACAGCAGTAAAAATTGTAACAGTTCCTTGTGAGAAGACAGAATTTACTGTGGAAATGACTTGGGAATTTTTTTTTTTTTTTTAACCGTCTATTCCTAGTCCAGAAAACACAAAAGATTTGGAGTTAAAGAGAGTCAGGTTTTAGTGAAACAAAACTGTATCTTTCTCATCTAATAGATGTGATGCAATCTAAACTGCCCAGATAGACTAAAGGCATGGAGAAAGGCAAAGTGATTGAAACTCCACTGTATTCACAGCTAAGATTTACAGTCTTTCAGAAACAGCAAGATATCTGATGCTTTTTGTTTTAGGTTGCAATGCAAGATGTAACCAAAAGTATGTATTCTATTACCATGTGTTAAAACCAGGTGGGCAGTGTTCTTTATCTCTTCCACAACCCATCCTCCCTCCAGGGGATATCTGCTTTTAATGGGCCATTAAGGCTCACTGCATAACTGATAAAATTACATCATCCCATTGTGAGATGCTCCACCCAGTGGGAGGATCCAAGCATTCCTACCTGGATAAAATCTGAGATTCAGAACACCAGGGCAGCCTGTTTTCCACTGGATTCCCAGAGGAAGACCAGACCCATCTCACCACCACTGGACCTTCAGAGGAAAATTACACACTTCCGCAGAATCATTGCTTCAACAGAACCACATCTGTCATTCCAGGAGGACTTGATTGGACTGCTACCAACACCCTGACCAACAGGGTGTCAGGTTTTATCCTGACTCTGTCAGTGCTTTTTTTTTTTGTTTGTTTGTTTGTTTGTTTGTTTTTTGTACTACTACATTTTTATTTTAATTTTCCTAGTAAAGAACTGTTATTCCTATTCCCATATCTTTGTCTGAGACCCTCTTAATTTCAAAATTACAATAATTTAGAGGAAAGGGGTTTACATTCTCCATTTCAAGGAAGGCTCCTGCCTTCTTTAGCAGACACCTGTCTTTTCCAAACCAGGACACTTCTATAGCTCCATTTTCTCTGTATTCTCAGGCCATGTAAGCAGTAAGATCCTCTGAACTATTTTTGATCCAGGCTGAACAAGCCCTCAGTCACTCTTCATACATCATGTTCTCCTGACTCTTGGTGTGCTACCCTGGGTTCACTCCTGTGCGTCAATATTGAGCTGAGTGCACAAAACTGGGCATGGCAGTCCAGATGTGGTCCTACAAGTGCTGAATAAAAGGGAAGGATCACTTTCCAGTACCTGCTGTGAAGACCCTTACTAATTGTGTCCAGGGCATGTCGTGTACCACAACCCCAGAGCCTTTTCTGCAGAGCTGCTTCCCAACAGCTGGCAGCAAGCCTGCCTTGTGGCTGGGATTACCATAAACCAGGAGAAAGAGCTTTTGTTCTTGCTGAACTTCGTAAGGTTTGTGTAAGCCCATTTCTCCAGCTTGTGCAGGTTCCTCTGACAGCAGCCCCACCTTCCCAATTTGGGTCATCTCTGCCTAGTGTCACCTGCAAACCAGCTGAGATTGTCCTCATCCTCATCATGGAGATTGACAATGAAGACATTGAATGGTATTGGTCCCAGCACTGATTCCTGAGGGATCCACTGCCTCTGGGCTGCAGTCTTGTCTTCACAACCTTGTTTTTTGAAGTCCAGACTATTTTCTGTCAACTTTATAGTGTCTTTATCTGTGCCCCACCAATTTTGGGGGCTATGGAGGAAGCTACAGAGGCAGTCAAAAGCCATTAAAACCAAGGTACATAAGAACCACTGACTTTTGTTTGCCAGACACCTCATCATGGCAACCATGATTTGCATATGGGAAGTGTTTTTTTCTACTCTCATTCACCTTGCTGTCCTTCAGGTGTTTACATGTGATTTGCTCCAACAGTGTTCTCAGGGATTGAAGTGAGGCTGACTGGAGTACAGTTATCTGAATCCTCCTTCTTGTCATTCTTGACCATCAAGTTCCACTAACTTACATATGAAATCCAAGCAATTTAAGTTTTGTCTGACTATGCCTTCCTGTGCTGAGGATACTGCATCACATTCAGGGGCTCAGGGACCTGGAAGGCCTGAGGACAAGCCTTGCAAATGAAAACCACAGTACGAAATGTACCTTAGCCTTTCTCATGACCCTTGTCACTGCATCGACTATTCCAACAAGCAATAGGGCCGTGCTTACTTAGGCTTTATTTTACTCCTGATGTACTTTAAGAAACATTTTCTATCTTGCACTTCCCTCAGCTGGATCTTGATCAACTCATTTCCTATATAAATAGACATTGGCTCTATATGCCTCCCAAGTAGTCTGTCTCTGCTTCATTGTAGGGTTTTTTTGTGTGTTTGAGCTGATTCAGGAGCTCCACGTCCATTCATACTCGTCTTCTGTAAAGTTTGTCTTGTGAGAATGGGGAGAACAGTTCTTGTGCTTAGAGGATGCTGTCCTTGCAGATTGGATAGCTCTCCTGGGCTCCTTTGCCCTTCAAGGACCCACAGGATCCTGCCAAGCACATCCCTGAACAAACATCTATTCTCATCACACTATTGATCATCTGTATCAAGAAATTGTCTTCAATCTGTTTCAGAAATCTGGATTGCTTGTGTTCAGCCTTATTGGCCTTCCAGTAGTTACTGCTGAGGTGAAAGTCACCCAAGAATACCAACACCTGGGACTATGAGGCTTTTTCCACCTGCCCTAAGATTGCTTCATCTGCCTTCTCTTACTGATGAGAAGTTCTAGAGCAGACACCTACTGTATCACCTGTCTTGATCTGAACTTTGATTGGTGTCTACAAGCTCTCCACTTGTTTGCCACTTCTCCCATGGTTCTGTCCACTCAAAACACACCTTTGTATAGACCCTAAAGGGAGAGCATCTCATACTGACACCCTGTAAGCACCTTAAGGTACATGTGCCTTGTATTTACAACGGGGTTCAAGGTCAAGAAGACAGGGATGAGTGGACCAGACATGCTGAACTTCCTTAAGTTTGTCCCTTCTTTGGTGGAGGAATTCTGTAGTTATGACTTGCTGTCACTCTTCAAATATACCTGAACCATTGTAATACTAGAGAAGGAACAAGAGCTTCTCATTAGGAGAGGAATGCATGCATAAACAAATGAAAAAGTTTCCACAGAACTGACTTCAGTGCTGTTGTAGTAGAATTAAAATGTTTTTATTCAATTATTAATCATAATATAGAGTCACTATTAATTCTACACATTAGAATTCAAAATCTTGAATGTGAGCTACTTATCTAATGATCTCTTAAACTGATTGTAGACAGATTTTCTATGTGCCTTTAAAATTAAATTGATTAACAAACAAAGCCATCAATCTTTCATGACAGAATGTCCACATCACTGTTTGCAATATTTGATCTAAATTCTATGTAATTCATGACCTTGCACATTTTTAACTTCCTCCACATTTCTCAGATTTAGTTTCACTGTATTTAATTTATTATTTGGACTGTACATTATGCAATGTTTATACGATAAAATTGATATAGAATCATAGAATACCCAGAGTTGGAAAGGATCCACAAGGATCATCAAGTCCCACTCCTGGCCCTGCACAGGATAGTGCCAAGAGTCACACCGTGTGCCTGAGAGTATTTTACAAATGCTTCTTGAACTCTGTCAGGCTGGTGTTGTGACCAGTTCCCTGGGAAGCCAGTTCCAGTGCCCAACCCTCTGGGTGAAGCACCTTTTCCTAATATCCTGCCTAAACCTCCTCTGCCACAACTTCAGCCCATTCCCTCAGGTCCTCTCACTGGTCACCCAGAGATATCAGTATCTGCCTCTCCTCTTCCGCTCCCAGGGAAGTTGTGACTACAATGAGGTCCCCCCTCAGTCTCTTCCAGACCAAGCAACTCCAGTCATTCCTCATATGGCTTCCCCTCTAGGCCCTTCATGATATATACATAATGTTATATATATATACTAAAAAACCAAACCAACATGTATAGTATTAGCTATATAAACTTTTAAAATACACAGTTTCAAATATATCACTAAAAAAGCATAAACTTTATCAATAAAGAATTTTCCACTATTTTTAAAAACTTTTTTTTCCTGTTAAAATATACCCTAGGACACAGATGCGTACAATTGTACTTTCAAAAAAGAAAACAGTGCACTTTAAGTGTGCAGTGTTCAGTGTCTTGCAAGTAACTACCTGCCATTATGTACCATAATGCCCAAGTCTTGTTCTATGCTAGTCTAGTAATTATGCTATGGAGTCATTCAAACCATACACTGCTTGACACCCTGCTTTAAAATATCCTGGGGTTTTAGCTGGTATTTGCCACTTATTTCCAATGGCATGATAATTATTAGTTTGGTAAGTGCCTATAGCAAAGCCTGTTAAAAAAAGAATGTTTCACATCTTGACTTAATAACATCTTACAGGGTTTTTTTTTACTAGGATTTACAAGTTTAGCTGGAAATCTCCATTCTTTAGACCATCTTCATGCAAAGAAAAATAATGGAAAAAAAGAGTTCTGTAACACTCCTAACACCTCTCAACACATATTAAAAAAATCCCTGCCAAACCCCAAAAAACCTGAACCCCAAACTCCAAAGTTTTTAGTTTACCACACATTTCTTTAAGCTAAGAATTTCTTTCTGGCATTGTGAGCTAATTCATCTGAGCCAGACTTTGATGTGTAACTTGATTTCTTCAAGCTAAAGATGAAGCACCAATTGCTTACCTGACTCACACGCAAATGTCTTTGATGTCTCATCATGAAAGATAATTGCCACTGCATGCTTCTTTGTCTCTCGAGGCAATCTGGTTATGTTTTTGATATTGTGCAGCTCAGTTACCTTAAAATGAAGAAAAATATTTTAGACCAGTGTATAAATAGTAAAAATAAAAATATTAACCTTAGCTGCTCAATTTTTACCATAAATTGTTTTTCCCCTGTCCTAGTTTCAGCCAGGAAAGGGTCAATTTTTTACAGGATGCAGGAGAGGTGTGTGGCAAGGCCCAGATGTTATTACATTCCACCTCACTCATTGCCAGAGGCTGGAGTAAGGAACTCTCTCTTCTTCCAGTGAGGAGAGAGCATGGTGGGGAAGAGCTGGATATTGTTGCAGGCTTTTCCATGTAAATTGTTTCTTGTCTTATACCTTATGCTGCTTATATTGCTGCTATTACTGTTCATTTTCTTGTCTCGTTGCTGTTTCTAGTAAATCATTCTTATCTCAACCCATGATTTTCAGCTTTTGTGCTTCCAAATCTCAACTCCATCCCAATGGAGTGGGAAGGGGAGGGGAAGGGGGGAATGAGTGAGCAGCAGTGTGGTTTTGAGTCACTGTGGGAGAACTAAACTGGGGAGTACCATTCCTAATCCCCTAGGGTTATTTATATTTATAAGCTTTGCAATTGATAAAAAACCCACATAAAGTAAGTAAAGTTGCAAAACTTAGTTCTAATAACCCTATTTCTCTAATAAATTTCCACAAAACTCTGTTTCTTTAATGAAGTCCTACTTGGAAACAGTTTAAAATCACAAACAGCCTTGGGATTTTGTATAATCTATTTTTCAATTTCTATACTCAAGCAACTTGGACCAGTTTCGGAATCTGCATCAAATAGAAAACAAAAAGTTGGAAGAACAGTGTTTCACTAGTTAAGAGAGGTTACTCAACTAATATGTCAAATGGTATCACTACATTTGTAAAGATAGATCCTCATGTGTCTTTAAATTGTATCTGTCACCCTCAAAAGAACTCGATCTTTTATTTTCTAAATATTTGCAATATTTAGAAATATCAACAATAAAATGCAAAATGTAGAATATCAACAATAAATTACTCTTGCAGGAAATTTACAACAAAATATTCAATCTATTTCCATTTTCTTTTGATGTAAGTATATAACTACAATTAACAAAAATGGAACAAATATATGTTATTCCAACCAGAGCTGGTGGCCCAGCCTACATTAAAGTGATTAACACTTCATATTATAAAATCTTTTTCTCAGTTTCTTGGAACTCTGGGCAAACTTTATCTGTTTAGAGTTAGTTTTTTTCAGGCAGGACATTTTCCTCAGGCAGAATTAATTTCTAGAAAAATGTCATTCATATGAGCTTGGACGACTATGACTACAGAAAAAATGGACTGAATATAGGTGGGGGCTTTTTGTTTGTTTTGCTTTGTAATTGTTATGCTCTTAGTGTACAGTTCCAGCATTCCTTTTCACATGCTGAAGAAAATGTTTTTAAAGCAGAAGAGATTTTATATGGTGAAGTAAAGAAATGGAACATGTTGGGGCAAAGACATTTCAATAAAATATTGATAGCAGGTGAGCAGTGAGAGGCATCAAACCAACAAAAGAAACTGAGACAAAACATGAAGCAGAATGTATTATGTTCTGATGAACTTGAGACCAGAACTGAAGACTGCTCCAGAGTCTGTCTTGACAGCTTTCAGCAAAACTCACTCCAGTTTGTCAATATCTTTGTTGTAACAGGTGGGCCAAAAATGGATGTGGTACTATAAATATGGTCTAACGTGTGCTAAACTGAGGAGAATAATCATTCTCTGTACTGACTGGCCATGGTTCTGTCCATACAGCCCATGGAGCTTTGCTGGCTGAGGCACCAAGATCCAGGGCTCTACCCACAGGCCTGCTCCCAGCTGGCCAATCCTCAACTTGTGCCAATGCAGGGGCTCTTCTATCCCCAGGCTGGCACCTGTTTTTTGCCCTTATTCAGTTTAACAAAGTCCATGTAAGCCCATTCATCCAGCCTTTCAGGTTACTGAAAAGGTAGCCTGAATACCAAAAGCATATCAACTGATCCTTCCCAATTTGCTCTCTGCACAGTTGGTGCAGCTCTCTTATTTCTTCTAGGTCCCTGATAACAATATCGAGACCTCCCAGTACAGACCACAGCAGTTCCACCCTTGCTACAGACCTCCAAGTAGATTAAAACCCATTAACAGGACTTTCTGGGCCTGACTAGCTGACCAGCTTTACATCATCTAGACATCCACAGGCACAAAACTCAGCTTCAATTTGAGAATGTCATGGGAGAAAATGTGAAAAACCTTGCTAAAGCTCTTCTCATCATATATCACAGATAGCAATCATACTGGTCAGGCATGATTTACACTTAGTAAATCCATGCTGCCTTTCCCAAATACTATATTTTCCTTCACATGTCTGGAAATATATTTTAATATGATTCACTCCACAGTTCTTCCTCTAGGCTGAAGTAAGACTGCCAAAAGTTACCCAGGTTGACTTTTGGCTGACTGCCAGAATTCTCTGTATTCTCCAGGCTGACCTTTTGGCCTTTTTTGGACACAGGTGCAACATTTGCCTCAACATTTGGTTCCTAATCCCTTATAATTTTTACTTTCATCATCCATTTTCAGGCCCTTGTAAGAATCAATCTATTTCACTACTTTTTGTCTTGGGGGAAAGAGGACTGAATACCACAAATATCCCTCTCCCATTAAAGAAGTTACTGAAATATCTGTTGATTTTCTTTGATCTATGCATGGTAAATGAACTAATGTGTGAGAGGGCTCTTATGACTCACCCAAAGCACTAATTTCAAGGAAATCCCTCAAAAGGGACAGTGGAGAGAGCAGACTCTAGAATTCGAAACCTGAGGGAACATCCATAAGTCATTACTGAATTTTGAAGACACAGAAGGCACCAAAGTCAGACAGGGTACAGATTTAGTAGTCTTGCTAAAAAGGAAGATACAAGAGCAAAATATTTTAAAGTATTTGGGACACAAAAAGGTTCAGGTTATTATTAAAGAGAATCAAAATATAGCTGGCATTGAAAAAGTAAAGGGAAAACACTAATAGGAGGGAAAAGCTCCAGTGATTCTTACACAAGCAATTGATACAGAAAGTGACATTTTCACATGTGTGTGCATGTGTGAAAGTGCACACCATGCAGAAAAAGGTGCCTTAAACTTTGTTGTACATAGAAGGGAAAATTTCTTTCTGGAATAGCAGAAAAGGAAATAGAATTGCTTTGAATAATGATAACAAGGCATATTAAGCCTTCTTCTAGTCTCTGTCGTACAGCAGAGATCTATTATTTTTTCTTAATATTTGAGTGTTACAGACTACTGAAAGATCCTGCAATGCTTCTAAGATAAGATAACAATGAAAATAGCACCAAAATATTACATTCCTGGCACTAAAGCTACTAAATTTTGATAGTAATATTTGTTTGAAACATAAATACAGATGGACGTGGGTACAGACACATGGCCATCTGTAAAGATGATTTTTTGAGTCATCTTATCGATTAGTACATTAATCCTGCCTTGTTAAATACAGTCACATATGCAACATCCATCACACACTGAGAAATATTGTCAGCACAAAATGTACATAGAAAAGAATTTTATTTTATTTTATTTGCTGGTGGGAATTTAATGTCTGAAAGAGACAATGAAAACACTGCCAAATTCTTAAGAGCTGCTTTTTGGTACCCATATGAGAGATTGGGCTGAACAACATGCAAGGCAAGTGAAGAAAAATAGTCTCCTTGCGGGAAAAAAGGGTATTTATTATAAACACATTTTGATTTTCCTTTGCCTCTGGAATCATAGGACCTCCCTAGACAGCACAAAACTTCTTATAACTCTAATGTGAAATATAACAGACAAAGTCACATAAATTGCTTTGTCCAAACTCCCTGACTTTTATCTTCTTTCTTTAAGACAAAGTGTTTGAGCAATTTGTAGTCTCACACAGAAATCATATCCTTCTTGTGTACACCTTTCCATAAAAATTGGACCTACTTGAAACTACTATGAGATATTGTGAGACACTTATTTCTTTATCAACTACTTTAGCGATTTAACATAGGTGGCCAAAGCATTTCTGCCAGTTAAGCTTTTTTTTTTTTTTTTTTTTTTTTTTTTTTTTTTTTTTAATTGTATCTTTCTCCTTGGAATACTTTGGTTTACAAGAACTGAAGGAAATAACTTTAGCTATAACATTTTGGAGACATAGGAAATTCATAAAGATTTTAGGAAGTATAATTTTACTGGGCAATCTAACAGAAAAAATGAGAACACTTCAGGAACACAAATTTACATTAACAACTAGAAGGGCCATATTATCAAATAAGCCCCTCAGTATTTCTATTGGTTATGCAATTTTCAATATCAAATAGAGATTAATATTTACTTCAATGTTCATAATTTCAAATTGTACTGTATGCTTCCCTCCAGGATCAGAGTAGAAAGATAGAAGCAAAATGGTGAAAGTCTATCCTCCCATTGATAGAGAATTAAGTTAATGAAATTCTGAGCTTTAGATTTAGTGTCAATTAAGCATGAGTCATTTATCTACTTGCTAAACATGTGCAATAAAAAAATAATAAAGAAAAAAGCCTGAGAGTATATTATCTTGTATGAAGGAAAAAATGAACGTTGCCTTGGCAACCAGATTGCTTTATCTCAGGGATTTTTAAAACTGTGGCTTAAATTTTATCTATTTTTTTTTAGAAAACCCACAAAAATAAACAAGCATTTTTAAAAGTGGTGAAAGTATCAAAGCTACTGAAAAGCCAAAAAGAAAACTTATAAAAATTGTACGACTTTGAAATAATTAAAAGCATCACTTTGCAAATTTTTAGAAGGTTTTAAAAGTCTAATAGATTTAAAAAAAACCCTGGAACTGTCCCTGTTTTTTATGAGTAGTACATTAGGTAAATCTCCTTTTTTAAGCTTCCTGTGGTATTATAATGGATTTGTTGACAAAATTCAGTCTAATACATTGAAAATATTCTTGTTCCTTACAACAACAAAATATCATTCTGAAACTACCAAGACCATTGATAACCTTCTGTAAGTAAGAAAAACATAAAAAGGGGAAAATTTTCTGTGCCTTTATGTATGTAAGAGTCTTACCTAGACTCTCCACAAAAAAAACCCACACCAAAACAACAACCAAAAAACCAAAAAAAACCCACAAGAACCCAAAGGATGAGCATTTTCCCAGTGTGGGATTACACTTTGCCTAAGAATTTGTTAATGCTGAAAACAACCCAAACCAACAGAAACTTTGAAAATCAGTTTTCCTATTTGCCCCATAACTCTAAATTAACTTCAACAATGAATAAAATCCTTAATATTGCTTCTGTGAATGAACTTACAAATAGATTTTTTCTGATTTTTTATCCTTTGACTTCTTCCAGTAGGTGAAATAAATCCTTTTTTATTAAGCTATGATAATTAAGCATACAACTCTCCACTACCATTAGCATGTTAACTTAGACTTTCTTTTCTCTACTAGACATTGGCACTATCATTTAGTGCCATTCTCTATATGTTGCTCAGTGTGGTATGTGCTAGGAACTCTTATCACCTGAACAATTTCTAAGTTCTCCTACCCCTCATCAATAATTCCTGCTTCATATGTCCATCACTCAGCAGCCCACACATACAATTCCTAGGGTTTTTGTTTGTTTGTTTGTTTGTTTTTTAAATTTGATTTCTCTTTTTTTTTTTGTATTAGTATTTAAAACCACTTTTGCTTTTTCTCTAGAAAGACGATTCTACACTGATTGATGAAAAGATGTGGAAGAGTTACTAAGCTTACACGTTACCAACATTTGTCAAAGTCTCTTTCTTTCTTTTAGATTTTTTCATATATTATACAGGTTTTATTCTTTCTTGCTGGAGGGGGGATGGGGCTTGACATAGCTGTATCAGAGACATCCAAGTCCTTTAATTCTCATTAATATTTGATAAAAGGACATAGCCTTGAAGGGCTGCTAGGTAGGATAACTCCTAGGATTGGTACAGGCATCATCTCACTCCTGCAAAATTATACTAGGCTAGGCTTGCATCAGGGTCTCAAGGCTACACATAAGTGTTTGTTACTGTAACTTGGTTCCTCTCACAGTCAGGAATTTGATTCACCTCAAAAATTCTGTAAGAACAGATGAAAAATGCACTTCATTTGGAAACAAATTTTTTTGGAAGCTTGGATTGTTCACCAAAAAGTAACCCGTTTTTCCAGATACATCAAGCACTGAACAAGAATGCTAAAGATCCTACAATATGTTTTCTGACACTATTGCTCATATATCTTGATCACTCATGACTCATCTAAATATTGCTTCCAGTAATGCAATGCACTTCCTCTCATCTTCATTGTTTTTCTTTATCATTGGTCTGGAGATAAACCCAAAACTTTGACTTGTTTTGTGTTGATGTAACATCTTATCTAAAATACCAGCACATTCAGAGCTTCCACTTGCTTACTTTAGTAAAAGTAACATAGGAGCAGTAAAGTCCACAATTATCAACACCCTGTAAAAATTGTCTAGCCACATCTGGGTGGATCAACCACCAAAAAAAAAAAAATTAATAAAATGTAGAGCACTGCATCAACCTTTTTTAAAAAAAGAAGAAACAGAGATGACTCCTCTGAAGGAACAAACAATTAATAAATCTCATGCTATATGGTCAAAAAGGCAAGAGGATCAGATGAAGTACTTTGTTTATGACCTCATTTTGGAAAAAAAAATAAATCTTCATTTCCTTGAAGTCTCATGAAAATAATTTTTAACCTGAGAGGTCCACAGAAACTTGAAGTCACCTTTCTGCATGAAGATCCTAGATTTGACACCAATACCAAATTCTTTCAATTCCCTACTCCCTAGCAGAATGTGCAAGCATTGTCAGATGCCAGGGGACAGAGTTACAAGAAATACTAAACAATTGGTCTGTATTAGTTTTAGTCCAGGTCTGTGCCAAGAGACTTGGAAACCATCTGAAAAACATCCTGATAGATTTCAGAAGGCTAACTCCACTTGTCTCTAGATACACCAACTGTAATTTAATTTCAGTAAAGTCATGCTGCAGATTTCCAGTAAATAATTCAAGTGCAGGAAAATTATTAATATAAGAAAGCCTTTGGTGGCAGGTAGCCATAGCAGGACACACAGGTATTGGCTGATGATCAAGGAAATTATTTAGGATTGTTATATGGAAAATAAAATCTCTGAACAACACGCTCAGGCTTTGAAGTGGTCAGTTACTTCTGTCTAGCCAGAAAAGATCAGATAATAGATTTGTAGTACCAAACTTCTGTTCTCTCTCTAAAAACACTTTAGCCCTTACCTGTCTATCAATCTAAAGTTTTCTTTTTGGAAGAAAATTTGTTACCTAGGTAAATAACAGGAAATAATTACAAGATCACAATTTCATTAAACTAGCAAAATATTTTATATTATGAAACTGTTACTGTCAATGCATCTTAAAACACCTATCCTTAAAAATATTTGGGTGTTTTGTTATCATTTCAGTATCTTAGCTATGCTTAGATGTGAAAAGGTATTAAATTCCAAAAGACACTTAATTGAAACAAAGGCTCATTTTAACTGAGATGAATTGGTTCTTAACAGAATATTTTCCTCTTTTCTGATTACTTTCTTTGGAACTATATTTCTTTCAAAGAGGAAGAATTTTAGGAACAATTCAATACACATTCTCTTTAATCTACAGCACTTCACTATTGACATACACTGAACGCTTTTTATTTGCTTCTTTTACTAAAAATCTCTTCTAGTCATGCAGCTGAGGTTCTAGGATTTCCTTTTGTATTACATGGAAATGATAAGACAGTACCTATATAACACATCATGGGGTCTGGTGCTCAAATTGTACATTTAAACAGATGAGATAACTCTTCCACAATTACAGAAATATTACTTGCAAATCACTTGATATATTTGCATCACTGCAAAAATTACAATTCCATGGTAAACAAGAAAGGAGGTCCAAAAGAGGTGAAAACCACAAAAGTCATGAATAAAATCCTAAGTCCTCTATTCTGGGTTATATCTTATTTAAATTCTTCCAAACATGTGGTTCCCATATGAAACTGGAAGCAAAATGATTTTGCAATTCCATCTACTGAATGTTATTTCCACTGTGCAGAGACCTGGAAATTGCCTGGGTAGAGGAAAAGGTCTGAATTTACATAAATGGGTTTCTGTTTTGCATTGCACACTACCTTCCTGTCATTTAAGTTCTAACTAGACAAAATAAAAACAGAAGAGAGAACTATAAAATGCAATAATTTATCCTCTTATTTCTTAATAATGGCCCACACAGGACTATCTGTTGTGTAACACCACGCAAGCAGTAATATGACAGAGAAAAAGCCAACACAGGGGCAAGGAGTAGGGACTCCAGTGAGTGATGCCCAGACAGTAAAAAAAACACTCCAAACCAGAATCAGCCTGGCAACAATAAGAGAGTGATATAAAAAGCAAGGGCCCTGTCAACTATCACAGCAAGAAAAGGGCAAAGGAGGTACCAATATGCTGCCTCCAGTCTGCAAAAGAAGAACAGGAGATGTTGGCTCATTACAGATCAAAGGACCACAGATAGGATCTCAAAGCACCTAAGGATGCTCAGCTCACCTGCCCCCAGCTCAGCTTTCAGTCCTACTATCCGCAGCTAACAGTGGCTCCTTTGACATTGTTAAATCCAATTGCCACAGAGTAGAAGCTTTGTTACACCTTTGGATGGAGATGGATGTGCTTGGGCTCTTAAGAAAAGGCAGTGTGCTGCCTGAAAAACATGAAGACCTTTGGGACTGGGGAAATGGTTTCATTAAAGAAAGCACAGGCCATAAATCAAGGGAAATTACTTTTTATTTTACTCAGTATTCATTTGATCACATCTATAATACTCTGTCTAGTTTTGTGACTCCAGTGAAATTGATGCGACAAAGTGAGTTCAGCAGAGGGTCCCCAGGACAGTCAGAGCTGGACCCCATGCCCTGTCAGGGTGAGAGGTTGATGGCAGTAGCTGCCCATCCTGCAGCAGGCATGGCTTTGGGGGCATCTAACTGCAGGCCCCCCAGTGTCAGCAGGGAGATTATGGAGGAGGTGGAGCCAGGCTCTTCACAGCTGTGCCTGGGGATATGGGCATAACCTGAGACAAGAAATGTTCAGGCTTCATATGAGAAGTGATGTTTCCATCACAAGGACAATCCAGCAGTGGGACAGTCAGCCCAGCTCTGCAATCTCCCTTGAAAACTCAACTGGACATCACCCTGTGCAACCATGTTTGCTCAGACCTTGGACCTCAGAGGTGGCTCTGCTGCGAGCAGGAGTTGGACAAGGAACACTTCATAAGAAATAACTTCTAAGTCTAAGAAAGGGATGCTAACAGACCTGCAAGGATATTTGGACCTTTGTGGGTTTGGGCAAACCCTTATGGGATTAGGTTAGTCAGAGTATTTAAGATGAAACACATTTCCATGACATCAGCATATATTGCACAAAACCAGCAATAGGACAAGGAGATGCAAGAGACAGGAGAACAGGACTTAAGGTTAAAATGTACTAAGAGGCAGAAAAAAAAGAAAAAAATCCCCTATTTCATGAAAGAATAGCAAAACTTAAACCAAAAGATCACAAGAGGAACATAATAAGGGAGAAGAGAAATCCCAAGATCAGAGAAATGAATGAATAGATCGTAAAAGAGCAAAAAACAATTCAGAAAGAGAACAGAAGAGTTTTCCCCATCTCTGCATGTGTATTTACCCTTGTAATATGAGTTGTTATGGCAGCAACACTCTCCAGGACTTTTGCCAAGGAGTGGCATATCAACCTCCACATTATGCCTCTAGGGCAGGTCTTCAGCTGCTATTTCAGAGGCTTAAGTGTTTAAGAAACTTCTTAACCAGAAGGTAAGAAACCAAGTAAATGTTCATTCCTCTAAGTACTAAAAGGAATCCACGCCCGTATCAACAGTAAGAATCTTGTCTGTTAACTGAAAAAGTAAATCATAAAAATAATAAAAAACCCCCCACAAAAACAGAATTAATGAATATATTTAAAATAAATCAGGCTAAGTATAAAACAGTAATTTCAGGGCAAAAAAGAAAACTTTGATGGGAAGAAATATGTGTAGATCTGATAGTAGAAGGATAATGAATAATTCCATCTTATCCTCCAGATAAAACTGAGATTAAAAAAAAGTATGCTTGAATTTTTCAGTGTTTTTAGAAAATCTAGATGACATTATGCAAATTTAACTGAATACAAAATAATGATTTTATTTTCTCAAAGTTTAAATAAATGTAAGAGAAAGAATAATTATTACTATTTACAATTGTAAAATGCCAGTGCAATCACGAAAATCATCTACTCATTTTCCTCTGCTATAACTGGAGCATAGGAAGGGAAAAATACAACTAAAATAAAACTCATGGGGTTGAGATTAGATTAGGAGAAGGGCAAAGCAGGCTCAAAATTTTAAAGGGTATAAAGAAAACTTCTCTCCATTCTTCAAGTCTTTACTATGTCTAAATATTAGAACATCTGGCTTTCATATGGGCTACAACCTGGCTACCCAGATTCATGCTGTTCTCTAACTGATCGCTTACCACATAAGCAGTTACAAACTCCTGATTTTGTCTCAATGAAATCTAAAAAAATTAAGGATGGAAAACAATCTCCCATGACTAGCTTTTGTTATGCCATTTTAAATGCTAAATTTACGGTTGACGGTGTTGGTACTCTACCAGGGTAGAGTAAGCATAATAAAGTCATATCAGCTGCCTTTACTAGACAAAGATGTAGGATTTTTTTCAATCCAAGTTACTTTCTCTCAAGCCATGCTGCTGTAGTACTGTCAGGATTGAGTTGCTGCCTAACACATAAAATCAACCAGGCCACTGGGATTATTCTGGTTCTGGCTGGTAGCTATTTGAAAGCAACATTTAAAATCTCATCAGTTCATGTCTACATGGACTTATTCCCTTAACAAACATTTTAATTAGGATTTTTTAAAAAATGCATTCACACTTCATGGAGTATTTGTACAGACAGTCATTTGCTGAACAAAAATCCCAGTTCCCCTCAAACCCGTTTCCTTGCTACCCTAAAGATTCTTTGAAATATGTTTTCCAGTCTAACATTTCATTGAAGAGCAATCTCACTACTACTGTGTATGCATTAAAATAAACAGGAAAAAAATATAGCCTTCTGTAAAATGAGTGTTAACAAAATTTAAAATAATGCCTTAATAATAAAACAACACAAATTTTCTAATTTGCAACCCAGGTGCACACTTGAAAAATAACATCATGCTAGAGAGAGACGGCAGAGGAGGAAGATGATTCACAAATGAAATAAAATAGGTTTCACAATTATCCTTTCAAATTTCAGCTGTAATTAACAAAAATGCTTTCAATATCAAACTTCCTGCTGGAGTTTGTAGGCATGCAAACAATATTTATACAATATTCCACTATGAACACTAGATCATTAGATGGGTGTTAATGTCTTTGTGAGGTTACTAAAATACACTGGACTGTTAGAAACCGTTTCCAGTTTTCAGAGTTTTCACTTTTAACTTTCCCAAAGTACATGATTATGTCCAGATCTGTTCTATTCTTTACCCAAAGGTATTGGTTAATTAAAAGGAATATGTTACTGGTCTTTGAGTAGAAAGAAAAGGAGAAACATACTTTTCCAAAACTTCCTTCTAATTTTCCTCTCAATTTACTTAAATCAGCTGACTTGCATTACTTTCCAAAATTATCTTGTTAGATCAGCTCAATTAAAAATAAGTGTTTATTAACATGGACTAAATTTGAAAACAAATCACTTACATGCCATAATCACTTGAATGCTGTAAGTGATGTGTATATATAATTCTTCCTGCTAAACTGCAAGTTAAAACCCTAACCAGGAAATCTCTCACTGCGTTGACAAACTGGGTCAGGAGTGTTAGAGGATCCACGTAACTGTAGGCTTTCAATGCACATCAATTATTATGCCTGTATCTATGCTGTACATGACGCCAGTGGCCAAGCGCCAGGTGCAATTCCTCTTCCTATCTGTTTCAATCTCTGAAAGCCTTTAATTTCAGCTGTAGCTTCCTTTAGCCAGATTTTGAAACCATGGTAGGGACTGGGGTCAGAAGCAGGTGACAAAGGCTGGCTTGCCTCTAACATAACACTCATGGGGGAAAAAAAAAATCACAGTTAAGAACAAACTTATGATGCAGATTTTAAGGACCTCTCGGATGTTTAGTATCTGCTGAACTATCAAGAGGTATATTCAGAAAAAAAAAAAATTACATTAGCCAGGAAAACAGAAGAGACATCTTTGTCTTTACATTCCTTACTCTTGGCCTTCTCACCTTATGCCAAAGGGGAGGAATACACACACAGGCACAGGACTCAGCTGGGGGCTCGGACTCACTGCTGGCCATGGACAACAGGAAGTGGTGCAAGCCCATGTGTGCACATCTACAAGTACAGACATATCCACCCGACAGTTCTGGTTTGTCCTGTTTTTAGAGAACATTAATGCTTACAACACCCACCACAAAAGTAGTATTATTTAGAAAAACTTTCCCCTCTGTTGATTTCTAAAGGCTGCAAATATGCCTCAGTGTCTTTAAAAATAACTCCCAACCCAATCCAACAATCCAAAAAATGGCATTTTGGTGCTGTTCTTAAATATAAACATGTATATTATAGGCACTTCAGATATTTTTGAGGAAGTATTAATAGCATCAGTCTACCTATGAGATCCCTGGACACTCATCAGGCAAATGCATCAGCTAGATAAAAACTACCAGGTTTGAAGGGAAAATGAATGAATTTAGTTTAATCTAAATTCAGCCCATGCCTGTGCATGTGTGTATACGCATGCACTCAAATTGGTTCAGACTTCTCTGGGAGAAAAAGGTGCAAGAGAGAAAAATACAATAGAGAGAAACTGAGGTAAAAGAAAATTGCAAGAGTGAATTAATTTGCAAGAGAAGAAAAAGAATGGTTCTAAACAGAAATGTAACCCTTCTTTTAGGATTATTTTAAGATAGTTTTGATTTTTTACAAACTTTATGAAATGCTTTCACTGTATTTGTTTCTAAAATTAACTGAAGTTTGTTAGCTGATAATTTGAAAATTCTTTTAGCTTAATTGTCATTGGGGATAAATTAATTTTGAGTACCTATTATGACAATTACATGCAGCTACATTTTCAACTCTAATGCATTTTTAATAACCTTCATCAGCCAGTGATTTGAATTTCAAATTTCCCTCTATGAAGAAGTAAAAATTAGATAGTTTTGTGCTAATTTTCATAATAAATTGCTCTTTATTTACATTGCAAAACTTGCCTTACTCCAAGTAAACCAAAATCATAAATGAAACTTAGTACTCATAAGACATTATATTTCATCTCCCTTTATTAAGAGAAAGCAAATTACAGAGACACACCTGTTGGCTCTCTCTCATACACCATAACCTGCTGTTTGTACCTGTCTGCTTCCTTTTATAGTGACTGCAGAAGGGTCCATGCCTATTCCTATTTCCACAGCAATATGGTAAATATTTCCCAGCAAAACAGACACATAATTCAGAGTGGCTTCAAGGGAAAATGTTTTCATTAGGGAAAAAAAAAAATCCTCACATAACATATTTTTTTTACTAGTGTTATAAACTGCAGTCTAGATGATTAGGTCTTTAACTTTCATCATGAACTTTTATTATTTATGTAGCATACATATTTTCTACACTTGAATAGTGAAAATAGATGCACAAAATATTGAAAAAAATACAAATGCAGAGTCAAGTGCTGAAGGCTAGGAAAGGAAGACAACAATATTACTCTGACTGTTAGTTCCATAGGCCCAGTTTACCATTTTACTGTTGTTTATGGCGGTGGGGCCCGCTGGGTCTGATTTACGGCCTTCCTACCCTGTATCTATCTTATGACAAATAAATACCTTTATGTTTATTGGCACCTATTCTACAAATATTATGATACACATTGTCATAAATATATGACTGCATTTGATTTTCCATAACTGTTTTTCACCACAGTCAGAATAAATGATGAATACCATTCTGCTAAGCAGAGGTTTTATAAATTTGTTTGACTGTCGTAAATTCATAATGTTTCTATGACTTCATGGTACGACCTGACTTCTCAAGGTTCTTCTGTATTGGTCATCACACAGGTATATTTCACACAGATGGTTTTACAAATATTAGTTTCTTTTACACCTTCCTTGCTTCTGAGATGTGTGGTTTATATTGGCAGGGAAGAAACAAGGAATTGCACAGTGAAAACAAAAGAAAGTCAAAAAAAGTCCTTTAAATTTTTGATTTGAATTTAAGATACCTCGCTTTTCACTTACATGAAAAAGGGGAGATTGGTTAGTGCAAATTTCCGCAGAAAAACCAGCTGTTTTGTATTCTAGCTCAATTCTTTCCTTTTGATATCTCCGCCAAGGACTAATAAGGACCTGCTTCAGAGACCTCAATTCCAGTCTCTCTCCTCATAAGTGCCTATCCCCCAGCTTCATTAGAGTCCCTGCTACTGAAACCCTCTCTTCCAAACACATGCTCTTCTTATTTCAGAACTGGCCTCTCCTGGGCCATGTCTGAGAAGTGAACATCTCCAAGCTGCTGGAACAAATGAGGTAGTGTTATTGGAGAGCAATTTACTTGAGTGTAAAAACCTGAACAATCTCTCTCCTTACTTTCTGTTAATGTGCACCTGTCCTGCTGCACAGACTTTTTTTACCAGGTGTAGTCGAGCTGAAGTGACAGACCATGGTCATGCTCTTTGCTTGTTTGCTCATCTCCCTCTCATTGTTTGGATTGTTTTCTCTGCACCAGCCTCCCAGGCTTTGTGCAGTCAATTAAAATAGATTTATTACTTTTAGTAATGTATATTTTCTTCCAAATCTGCCCATCCCATTCTTTGCTTCAGCATTTCTCATAGCAATTATTTGAGAAGCCAGCTTTTCATCAACCTTGGTGTTTCTCACAGCTATCCAAAGGATAAGGTGCTTCACAGAGTGCCAGAACAATTAGTCCTTTATTTTCCTGCCATGTTCTAACATTTGGTCTATTTCTTCTCTTAAGTTTTCATTCAACAGTTTTCCTTTCTATGTGACCAAGTGTCAGAGGATATACACAGACAATGGCTTCATGATCTCACCTCAAACACCTGTCCCTGTACTAGTCTACAAAAATGATTAGTGATTCTTACAATGAATACCAGCCTTCAGCACCAAATGAACTGGAGGAAACATATTCCATTACTCAAGAGAGAAAATTATGAATTCCCATCATTTTCAAAGCTTTACAGATTACATGAGATATTTTAGTTGTCAAAGTCAGAAGCGCTTCCAAAAAAATATGCACTAAATACAGATTTGCAAGGCTTTGAACTTTGTCAAAACATGGTTAGATTTCCATGGCAAAGCAGAATACACATAACTGACACATAGACAATAATATCCTCTACAATAAAGCAGTAACACTAGAGAAGTTCAAAGAAAAGTTCTCCTGAGACTGTTTTAAGAGACACTAGGAAGATTAAGTATATTTTTTCCACCACTGAAATATGCTTAGGAGAGGGCAAGACCAGTTTGACACAATACATGAAGCACAGAGATATACCAAGAGCTATAGTAGCAACTTCAGTGACATAAACTTCATAGTTCACAGAAAAGTCTGTGTTGGATGGAAACCCTGGAGATCATCTGGTCCACCTTGAAAGCAGGCTCTTCAATTAGGTTACAAAGGGCCTTGTCAAGCTAGGTCTTCAAGATTTCCAGTGAGGAAATACTGACCTCTCTGCTTAGCCTGTTCTCGTGTTTAGTTGTTCTAAACATCAGTTGGCTATTCTTTTTATTTATATTTGTATCAAGCTATTTCCCCTGGAGTAACCTCTGCCCATTGCCTCTTGTCCTCCCTCTGAGGATCCTTGAGAACACCTCAGCCACCTTACCAAAACTGGAAGGCTGTGATTAGCTGCCCCCAGGCCTTCTTTCCTCACTAGTGCAAACCTAGTACCTTCAGTCTTGCCTCAGGTTCTCCAACCTCCAATTTCCTCACTGACACCCCCTGGAGTTTTTTTCCTCTCTTGAATAGAGCAGTGAGGTGACTAGAATATTACCGGTCTGGCTCAGTATGGAGAAGCCTTCCAGACTGAGTCCTCACACTGCTGCCCATACTCCTCCTGAGGTGTTCCAGGGCATGGTTTGCCTTCATTGCTGCCACATAACTGGCTCAGGTCAGCTCACTGCCCAGTGGGATCCTCAGGGCCTTTGCAGCAAAGTTGCACTCCAGACATTCAGTTCCCAGCCTCTTTTACTGCTTTGGTTATCAGGCCACAGGTGCAAGACTCCTTGTTTAGCTTTCTAGAGGTCATGGAGCCTCCAGTCCTGAAGATACTCACTACACAACTGGACATGGCCACTAGCAATGTGATCTGACTGATGCTGCTTTGAGCAGAAGATTGAACTAGATGGGCCCCAGAGGTCCTGAATTGTTCTGTGAATCAATGACATTTTGGAAGTTTTACATTATATTTTTTTTTTCTCCTGCTGAAATGTTTAAACATTGCTCCCCTACACAATATTTTTTTTTTCCAAGAAAAAGATTTGGTCTTCCAGCTTCTTTAAATACTTAATATAATGAGAATATATTCTTCTACTTAAACAGTGGATTTGTACGAGCAGAGTGCCCCTTTTGCTGCCAAACTGTACACACCCTCAACTACTACTAAGAATTTACTGTATTAAAGTGTACATGGGTGTTCGTATAAAAGCCACCAATTACAGGTCTTGGTGTTGCCTTGTGTTACAAGTAAAGACTGTCTTTAATTTTCCTACTGTTATTTGCCTCCTTGATACTTGGATTCAGCCACTGATGCCACTTTTGAGGAAGTCAACATCACACCCTGCTTCATTATTTAACCCTTGGATTTACACTTCAAATTAATATCTTGTGACTTAAAGGTTTAGATGGATGAATGGATACAGGAAGGAACTCATAGGATCACGTATGCATTTTAGGTCCATATTTGTAGGACTTCAAAGTCCTGTCAGCATGCTCAGCTTGTAAATTTCTTCATTACATTGTTAAGGAAAGAAGATATTATTGCCTTGATACAATCTTTGTCAAAAAAGGTTTTGTTTTACTAGTTTGTATGCTGCCCTTTGATGTGCTCAGACCCTATTAACAGCTTTATTGCCAGCACAGCTCCAATTATTCCTGCAATTTGCTTTCTGGTAAATGGAATGCTTGCTTTGAACAACCATGTTATTCAAATACTTCTATATTTTAGGATGCCTCTGATAATTACTGCAAATCCTTTTGTTTGGTGACAGAACTGTAGCTATTTTGCTAACAGTTATTCATTTAAATAGGTCTCATTTTAATTTCATTGGTGAGTAATAGCAACCTATGGAAGCAATGTCCTTCATAAGCTTCCCATTTCCCATACCAGCCCCATGATTTTGCTACAAGATATTACTTGAAAGTGCTGTAAACAAATATTTGAAGATAATTGCATGTCAAAATGAGGAAAAATAAGCATGTAGTTTCAGGAAGACTTAGTTATCACTGCTTTGGAAGACTTGGCAAAATACAGATACGAAACCCACACAAAGTACATTTGGGCACCTCTTTCAACCTCAAAGAGCGAAGAATTAAAAAAAAAAAATTAAATTCTTAACTATTTGCAGATAAAAGGTTTAAATATATTATTCAAAACTAACAGTCACACATACACTCATTGGGTTAATTGGAAAATGCTACATTGACATTACTATTTTGAATTTTTTTGTAAGATGTTCTGGAAAAAAAAAATTATCATACATACTAAGGGGAGAAGAGGGAAAGGAAAAAGTGTTCATAATCTGAGATGGTTTTCAAAGCAAAAAACATCTGTGAATGTGACCAGATCTTCATAAGGTATTCCTATTTAGCTTTCCTCAAACAAGATTTTTTAGTGAATTTAACAAGATGAGAAAATAAAAACTTATTGAGGAACCATAGATGAGCTAACAAATAGTAGAAGCAGAATGGTCAGCAGAGCAAAAACAGGCAGGTTTTAATTTGAGATTTTGAAAAACAGTAAGCATAACAATTATACCAAGAAAGAAAACTGCAGAAAGGGAATTCAAATAATATTTAAATTTAGAGGCAAATCAAGTGTTTTAATACATCTCATCACAAAAAGCACAAGAATTAGGCCTTACATTTTGGTGGATGTCCACCTTTCTTTTTAAGAACACCTTTGCATCTGAGAAACAATGCCATATCATGAGAAATAACAGCAACGTGCCAGATTATAGAAGCCCATTAGGAAACATGCACAACTTTTGCTTTGTAGTGAACATGAGCAACATAAGAATCTGAAATGCTCCACAGTAAAGCAGAACTCTTGGACTAAACTATAATAAGCAGTTGACTAGTTCACATTTCTTTAGCAGTAAGAATCTTTATTTAGGCAACTTGGCAGTGGCTAGAGAACATGAAGGAAAGCAACAAACCAGAAAAAACCCAAAGGCAACTAAGTGGAAACAATGAGAGAGAAATTCTTATGATTATGCTAGTGCTACCATATATAAGTATTTTTAATTTTCATTTCAGGGCTGTAATTACATTTGAGAATTGTGGGAGCTAGCATATATACAACCGTGGCAGTGGTTTTCAAAGTTACCAGGAACTCATTTATCCTGAATAAGCACCTCACGGTTTAAGATCATCTCAATTAGAGACTAGGAAAACTGTGCCGTAGAAGAATAAATATCTTATTGTTCCTGCATAGTGTGTCTTACTGCACAAAGAGAACCTGCCCCCTCCTTCCTCTTACCAAACAGGACTATCTGGGTGTGTGTTTGTGCGCACATGTGCCAAGAAAGGTTCAAGAAGATGCTGCAGCTGAAACAAGAACTTGCCATAAATTGCTGGGATTGCATTCCACAAGTTTCTTCAGGAAAACCAAGCTATGAAATAAAATTGTAAGTTGTCTACCATTGTGTGGCCCTGGTCACAAATTTAATCCAGCAAACTACAGTTAGAAGGCTACTGCTGTTCTTTTTCTTGATTATCTATTTTTGTGGACACATTATATAATGTGCTTAACACCATCTGTCCCATATACATTTTTGACTATCAGAAGTCATTGCTAAAGCGTTTTGCAATTTATTTCCTTTTGCATTTGCAGATTTATATAAAGCGCATCATAATCGAACATAATGAGAGGAATAACGTAAACCCAAAACTCTTACCCTAGTTTAATCTTGCTAACTTAAAACTCAAAACCTTAGAGATAGCTGTTGTTTACACAATCTTAACAGAGCAATCTCTCATATTGGGGGGATTAAATCAGTAAGTCTTGATCTCTGTGCCAGAGGTCAGCTATTTACTTATTTGAAGGGTAAGCACACTAGCACTGACAGATTCAAGCTTGTCTTGCTCCAAGACAGCTATGTCTTGTCAGGGACAGATCCAGATCCCAACACCTTCACTTCATGTAAAGGCTATTTAACTTATAAGTGAAGAGGAAGCATGCATGAATGGAACTAAAAATTTTACAAGGAATAGAAGACTCCTAATTTTTTGATTACCATTTTGGTGTTTATGGACTACCATTAAAATGATCAAGTTTATAAAACAAAGATATGTCCACAGACCCCCACCCCTCGCATACCCTTACCAGAGCATGTTACTTTTCTCCACAGTACACCCCAATGCAAAAGTGCTTACTTCTAATCTCTTTCTTGGACGTTTGCTTCATACTTTGGGGTCTTTGGCAACATTTTTGATCCTGATGGGTCAGAATCTATTCTGGTTAATTAGTCTTCAAGTTCTACTTTGCTTTCTAATTCTGCTTTAACAATTGGCCAACAGTGTAATATTTTTTCTAGGTCATTTGGACACAGCCCAGGTTTGGACATTTAATCTCTCATTTCTAGTAATCCTCATGCTGCTACTTAACCATGTTGACTTGCTGTAATGCTCCTGAAAGCCTCTTCTAATGGGTTACAGGCACTGGTACTGCCTGATCAGTATGTCTCCAAAGCATGAAAACTCACTTTTTATATACCTTATATCTTCTATTACAGAAATAAAAAATCTTGTTTATTTTTGCTTTCTTTTAAGTTGGTAAAGCTATGGCGTCTGTTTTTGATCTTTTCTGCCTGTGCAGAGGTGGCTACCAAGAACATACCCACCCCTGGCATGGATGCAGAGCTATTGCTATTTTACCCCTTCTTTGGAGCAATGGCAGTCAACACAGCTGTTCTGCACAACCTCCAAAATGAGTGTTTAAGGGAAAACAGAACAGCTGAGCTATAAACTTACCTGAGCAAGAGTGCAATGGTCTAAATTTACAGTAATGAGAAGTTTTAATTTAATACCAGAAACTGCAAGGAACAGATGAGGTCACGTTTTGGCTAATGAATGTAATATGCACTGTTGCTGTTAGGAGGCACTTGTCTAGGACTAATGCCATTACTGTTATTTATAGTAAGAAAATTAGTAGTGAGGAAAACCAGCACCAAAGCAATGCAAAGCAGCAATTTACAGAATTACAGAATAGCAAATAAACCCATACATAGTCTGGATACTGGGGGGTGGGGGAGGGGAATCAATTTTCTAAAGATAACAGCTTTTTTACTAATTAATGACTATTTATTTAGCATATGTAAACCAGAAAATCTCTATTTTTAATTATCTTAGCTTCGCGTTATCAGTTTTGGGTATTTTTCCTTTGTTTAACCCCTTCTATAAATCATATTGCTCAGTAAACTAGTTTATTACATAAGTATAGGAGGTATATAGTCATCTTGGTAAATTACTTTAAAGAGGAATTTCATTTGAGCCTCATTTCAAGCTCAAACATAGAAGAATGGAAACTTGATGAGTTACTTATGTTGGGGTACTGTTTGTGATCCTGAATATTGATTTGAAAGCAGATAAATTAAAGACGTTAATTTTCAGTATATTTCCACTTGAGATGTAAAATTTTCTTCTATATCTCTGTATAAAGAAAGCTAAAAAAATTGCACCTTACAATCCAACTCTGTGCTACTCCTAGGCCTTCTCCCAAGGTAACCTAGACTGATCTGAAAGTCTGAAGGACATAAGTTGCTAGAGAAACAGTGCATTCTGAGTACCCCTCTACACCAACTTCATCTAATACTTACAAAGAATATTGTATAGGGAAAAGGATCTCAGGGTTGATATATAGTCTTATATGAATATCAACAAGTAAACAGAGCCTTTTGTCTCTTTATGCATGTTGTCCTTTCATAAGGAGTCAGGCTTGCAACTTACATTTTAATCTTTCTCTAAAAGTACCAAGTCTCAGTTCTTCAATATTTAATACTTTTTTTCATTGATTCTCAGTGTTCAGAGTTAATCTTCAACTTTTCATACCATACGCCCTCTTTAAATTTTGTGAGTGAGAAAGGAAATGGAAAATTTCAAAACAGAGCTAATAGTTAGCACTGACTAGTGATAAATATGCATTTTGAACAACTTCAAAATATAATGAACCAATAAACAGTTCTAGAAAAAAAAAAAGAAAGAAAATCAGGGTTTTTTCATCCAACACCAGCAATCAAATATCTGTATTTGATCCTATAACAACCTGCTCTGTTCCCTCAATAGTCATGCTCAATGATTATTCACAACTCATGCACATCTACTTCATCACTATTTTATTTATCGGAATGGAGGCAACTGAGGAGAACAATCACTAGGAAATAATAAAATATTCTTGGGAAAAAGATCAAGCCAGGGAATAAGATTCCGGGTTTCTATTTAGTGATAATATACCTTCAGAAATGATTTCATGGCTTTATTTGAAAAATGGATATAATCCAAGTGAACTGATACAATTCCTCTTTCAGCCAGAACCACATTATCCTTTTAAATAGGAAAGAATATCCATTTCTTTTTCTTTTCCTCCTATCCTCACAGAGGGGAACAAGAGGAGAAAAAACACATGGCAAATAGTAACAGCCCTCATTTCCATTTGCAAAGGGTGACTCTTCCATCAATACTACAACATGCAGCTGCATTGGTATCTAAGCTACTTAGCTTCTCAAACAATTCCTGCATTTCATATTATTTTTCTACAATGATGACAGTTGACAGCAACATATAAAGTCTTTCTGAATCCTTTAACACATTAAGTATGCTAGAGACATAAAAGGCTCAAAAAGAATTAAAAGATAACAACATGAAAATTTCCCCAAAGCCTTGCAAAACAACTGTGGCCACATCAGAAGCCCACGTTGGAGCAGGCTCCTGGCCTGTGGACACCTGGAGAGAGAAGCTCATGCTGGAGATGGTTTGCTGGCAGGAATTGTGTCCACGCAGGAGACCCATGGTAGAGCAGCCTGACTACTGGAACTTGAAGGCCAATTTGTAGTTTTATGGTAAAAACATCACACCTACCTTCAAGAGATCTATGCTTACATTCACACTTTTTCATTGCTTGCTGCATGGCCCTTGGTTAAGTAATCTTTGTGTTTCAACTTGACAGGTTTAATGGAATATCTATCACTGATATGTCATAAAGCTAACAGTGATGATGGAAGACAATAGTACAAGCACAGATCCCCGCCCTGTTTTAGGATTAGGCAACATGAAGTCTACTCACAGACTGATAACAGTAACATATGAGACAGAAAGAAGAACTCATGCTCAAATATCTTGTTTCCCATCACAGAAGTGTGAGTGATAGAGAAACCTCATGCATTGAATCCTGATTATTTATTGCTAAAACCCCTTTTTGTTAAAAGGGCTTATAAATCTTGAGTTCTGGGGAAAACCTTTCACATTTGAAAAGTGTCACCATTAAAACTGAAGCATTTAGCATCTTCAGAATTTGTTTAATACTTAGCTAACAACTGCAGATTAAACATTTAAATAGGCAGCCAATTTTACACACTTCTAAACTACAATTTTTTAACTAAAAAAAAAATCATTCTGTTGCTTCACATAAATTGAGGGTTTTGTGCTCATCTGGAAAAAAAACCACTGTGGTATCTCACCTGCATCACTGAGACTTACGGATGTTTTACTCTGTTTTTATTGCCAAGATTAGGTTTTCAACAAAGGTATTCACTGTATTGTTTGCAAATCAGACATAGCAAGAACACACTCTTCCTAAGGAAAAGTGGTAAACAGGCAATTCTTCAGTTCATGAGAAAGGCATGACTTACCTTGTGAAAGTTCCTGAAATATGCTGCCTTCTCATCTGGAAATTTTTCTAGCCTCCTGGGTCCTTTACTGGAAGCCTTCTTGAAAACCAACCAACAACGCCTAAAAATCTGTGAACAAAATCAATGGATTCTATTAGTTTTTCTTTAAAGGTGGACAGTATTACAAATGCATTCAGTTACAGAACTGAAGAAATTACAGAACTTAGAATGAAGTTTTAAAATGACAATGTTTTACTTTAAGAGTCTTGAAAATCCTGGGAGCATCAATTATTTCTATACAAGTATACCGATTTGTCAATTTAAATATATTGATTTCCAATCCTTTGTAAACTTTTTTGCTTCAATTTCTGTCATTACTGCCAAAATTGTCAATTCCTGAGATGCAAGTAAATCCATGAACTTTGAAGATGAAGAACATTGTAAGACTGTCACAAGAGAATTTCAGAAATCATCCATTTCTAGCTTTCACATATGTCTGTCCTCTTTTTCTATGAGAAGATTAATACCACTGAGAAACATTCATTGCAGCTTTAAACAGAACACAGTAATCACCTTTAGCATCATTGTGTACACAGAAAACACAAGGTTGCATTAAGAAGTAATATGACCATTTCTGGACAACAATATCTAGTTCTCTCACTTAGTTCAATTATAAACTTTCTAAGAAAAAAGTATGCAGATTAGTAAACCTCAGGAACATGTAGTGAAAAATTAAAAGCCTCCCAAAAATTTTAATGAGAAACACACTAGATTTTGCTTTAAAAGCATGTTAAAAAAACAAGAGGACTTCATTAGTCTACCTACCAAGCATTCTGATCATATTGCCATAGCCAGAATTTTAAAACAAGAATTGAATTATCAAATAATCATACATCTGCAGTTCAAAGAGAAGCTGATTAATGATAATCCTCTAGAATGTATTATGCAAGTAAGAGATTAGATATCAATCTAGCTTTATAATCTATGACAGCAGTTTACTTCATTCTTCTCTTCTATAGAGAGACTTCTATAAACATTCTTCTCTTCTATAGAGACTTCTATAAACAATGCCATATGCAATTTTATGTTATTAATCCAAGGATACATTAAAAAAGTCCCAAACCCAATACTATTTAATGATTTCACTGACCATACGTGCCTTAATTCAGTACAAATTCTACAAAATTTAATGACACAGCACAAGAAATTGTACATAGTACACAGTATTAATAAATTTGGATAAACCATACTTTTCATTAAAAAAAACACTAAATAATTTTAAAAACCAAGGAAATTAGAGCAGGCAGAGTTTTCCTCTCAGTCTGCTGTCTAAACTGAGTACAAGCAGAAAATGTAGTGCCATTAAAATAATTAAGCTTAATTACTGCATTATGATATAATACTGCTGACACTACCCTGTTGCCATTAAGATGAATATTATCAGTAAAAATAAGTGTTTTCTTTTAAAGCCCTACCATTGGGATACAGTATCAATATGTTTAATTATGAAGACTTTTAGAAGAAAACATGGTATGTAATTAAATCCTCCACAAGCATACTTCTTACAAAATGTACAATTTTAGGATTTTTCTACTAAGGTTGTAAAGTGGCAACTGTATAACCGTACTTCCTATCTCAGAAATTACTTCACCTATCCTGGGGGAAAGCAAAGACAATATCATATTTCCTGAAAAAAAAAGACATTACACTTTGGGACATCATAAACCATCTTTATTAGATAGTATTTTCTTCAAATCACATCTTGGCAGTGTTGCAACATGACTTTACCAATACAGCACTGCTCCCACCATTATTTCTTGATTAAACATATTAACACAATTTTGTAGAGTGAAAAGCTTCACACACAAAGATATAGAATAGTCACACTATTTTGACCTTACTGAAAAACACCAAAGGTCTGAAAAGGACATATTTATTCATTAAATAGAAGTGTCACTTTTAATGATACTCCTGGCTCTTCTGGGATCTTGAGTGTTTTTTTTAGTCTATGAATATTTTCAGTTCATTTCTCTTCCTCTGAAGAAACTCTTTTCCTAGGAAGTTCTTTAGCAAGTTAAAAACCACTATCTTAATTTCAAGTGTTTTCTTGATTTTCTTATTTTCATTATATGCCTTTAAATCTTACAGTCCTCAAAATTCTCTTTAGAAAAGCCAGATCAACCCAAGTCATCATTTGTGGTGGTAGGTTTTAACATAGCAATGGAATCTGTATTTTACAGATGACCTGTGTTTTGGACAGCTGGTGACAATGAAACTGATAATTTGTGTTGATTAACAGAAGTTTTTCAAAGGTTGGTGGAGGGTTTTTGGCGGGGGGGTTCTTTGTTTGTGTGTTTGTGGTTTTTAAAATACATTTTTCATACATTTATATGTATATATATGTCTATATGGGAGGGTCATATTTTGTTGCAATGAGAAGTATCAGTTGCATCCAGTACATTAGAAATATCCCTAGAAAAAGGCAAACTAGACATTACAGTCAAAGAGTTAGATTTCTCCCTGTGAGGATGAGAACATTTCCTAGATCAAAGGCCATCTAATGTGTACTCCAAAACACTTCCTTCAGTGACAAATGAGCAGGTTCAGACAAATGATGGCTTCATTCTTTTTTCACTGGATAGCAATTTGGGACAGTGTGAAAGTGAGTTTGAGGTTTTGCAGATAAGCTGATGAAATTCTAGAGGAAGGGTTTGACCTCCTTATTACTGGGAACTACCATCAAATACCAGGGCTCGATGCTAGTTATCTTTAAGGATTCTCCTGATCAGGCCTTCTCACACATTTCAGAACTGAGATGAATTCAAAAGCTTCAGCACACACACCATAGGAATGAGCAGCCTTTGTTTTTAAAGAACACTGAATAGCAGGAGGAGAGAAACATAAGTTTGTCCTTTAGACTGTAACTGCTTCAATTTATTGGCATCTGTTTTTTCCAGACCTTTAAGAAGAGGAGAGATCTGAAGAATGAAATGGCCCAGAGAGGACTCCTGATATTCTATGTACATATGCCAAGATAGATCCTTGCGTTTGGATTTTATTTTTTGCAACCTAATTTTAAAGCTGATACAAACATATAGTTCCATCGCATTTCAGCAGCATTTTACCATTTTATGCCAACAGACACTTTGTGTCTTAGTGTTTGAAAAAGCATTAGCATATGAATTTACCTATAAATATGAATAAATAGGTGCAGATGTGAGCACACAGCAAACAAACATTTGCCTTTCATAAGGCACCTCATTGTTATACAGAAGCCTACTCAATTATTCACGAACTGTGAGATACTCTTTTATCCCTGGCCTACTTTAGGATGCCATTGGCAGTAATCAAAACTTCTGAAAGACTTCTAAAGTCCTCAGATAATTGGGGAAGCCATTGTGAGAGAAATCAGCATCAGCCCTTTCAGAACTGAGAGAATTAGAACCACTCACTGTGTTGTCTCTGTAATACTTAGTATTTCCTGTGAGACTGTTTTCCACATGTGCTTAGTTGAAGAAATGCCAAATATTTGATGATTTAATCAGGGTTACATCCTTGGATGAGCACTCACTGTTCAAAAGATATGATTTTAAAATTTTGTGTCAGGGGCAAAACCCACAAAGTCTACCCCATGCTATTGCATATTTTACTAGAGAAATTCAGGAAGATGGCATTAAGTACATGCTGGGTTTAGGTTTTCTTTTATTGCTGTATCAATTAGAAGGACAAAAACTTGTTCATTACAATCTTGAGAAGGATTCAATTGAAATTACCTGCAGAGCCTTAGGCATAGCAGAACCTCTTTAAACAATACCCTTGCTATCTCAGTTTTACGAGATGGGCAAAGCACAAAAAAAAAAAAAAATTCCTCCAGATACTATTACCCAGAATGTTGTGCCATTATGTATCAGTAAGTCATGGCAATAACTCAGCACTCTTGTGGTCCGGTGAGAACTGATTAGGTTGCCCCTTGCAATAGCATAAGGGAATTATTCTGATTACAATGTATGAGCTAGCGGGGGAAAGCAGCCTCTTTCCCTCTTTCCTCAAGATGGACCCTGAGCAATCTCATCTTGTTACTGATTCCAGAACCTGGAACACTCCCCCCCACCAATGATTTCTGAAATCTTTCCAGTCAGAAATTTGACTTCAAATGCTGATGAATTTCTATTAATCTTCAGAGATCCTTTCTTTTATATTTTACTTGAAACACTGTAACAGATCAATTAATTACAAAGTCACTGCATAATCTTATTTTGATAATTTTCTTCTTAATATAGTAAACTGCTTAGCTTACATTCCCAGCATGATCATATTTTTTAATATTCTTGACTAATTTATGCAAAAATTTGGCCTCTGAATGGGCCATTACTTTTCATGCTCACATCATACAGTTCTGTTTTATTGTTGCCACGGCCATTCATAAAAAATCCATTAAAATACATATTGCAGGAAATCCACTGGCTAATTTTTTTTTCTTTTTTTTTTGGAAAGAAGAAAATATTTTCCCCTTTTCTAAAATAATTTCAAATAATTGGTTTACAGTGGAGATTTTATGTACGATTTTCCATAGATTTCTAAGGCCTTTTCCTAGTCAGTTACAATAAATGTTTTTGAGATTCACATTTCTTTTTATCCACAGCTGTAGCAAATAAAACTTTCCCAGTCGTCACTAATATTTAGAGAAGGGATTTTTATTGACAAGTTTCTACATATTACTCCAGAAATTTCACACTTAAACAACCCAATAGAAATCAGAAACAAAAGAAAAAAATTCCCCCATGCTTTTTTTTTTTTAATAGTTACAACATGTTAAGCTTTTTTTCCAAATCACTTCAGATGTTCAGAAATCTTCCTGCACCTATCCAAAAGACAATAAAAATGGCAGTTTTCTTGGGTATATTGGAAAACCATCTAATTTTCTGCCACTAGCTGTAGAAACATTTGTCTCTTGAGAGAAACAGCAATGAGTCAGCTCCTAATTACCAACAGAAACCATCACTGACCAGGACAGGCACTGAAGCATCACTCATGAAGCTTTTTGCTAGCATAACCCATCAAATTTTCTCCCAGGAAGACAATGACATAATAATATTCAGTTCGGCATTTACATCTCATTATCTGCAGGAAAGGCTAGTTGATTTCTGATCCCTGACTTGCCATGTGCATTGCTCTCCTGTTTGACAAGATAACATCTGCAGTATACGCATTAAAAACACTAAAATATGAATGTGTTCAAGTTTACCTCATTAGTTATCTCCATTAAAAATGGATATTTCTATGGGGTATGCTAGAAAAAACGTAGTTTGTTGTGAGAAAAATGTAGTCACAACTTAACAATATAGCATTCATAGTGAGAAAAATAAAAACAGTGTCACAGTAAAGTCGTATTTAACCATTGTTTTAACACCCACCATTTCTTGATTCTCTGCATAATTTGGCTAAGGGAGAAGAGACAAGATGTGACACCTTAGTGCTTCAGTGAAACTAGACTTGTCACACATTCAAGTAAAACTTAGGAGAAATTGTAACACAGTTATTATCTGTAAGAAGGCCCAGAAGGAAAATGGGGATCCATAAAAGCCGTACTAACCAAAACACCTCACCGTTGCAATCCACTTACCTGAGCTACCAACACTTGAACAGCTCTGATTTTGCTGTCTACCTTTTTGACAATAGAAATTAAATACAGTTCCATCTGCACTAACTGGGTGCATTTTGGGTGGCGAATTTGGATTCCTATGAAGAAGCAAGAGAGACAGAGCACTGCTGCACAGCCCTGAGCTCCCAAATTAGCACAGAGGGTGCAGAGCGGCAGGGAATTGAGGCCAGCTCCTGCGCCTTTACCTCACTGCTGGGAACTCACCTATCTCCCAGCAGCAGGGCACAGATACTCCACAGCCATCTGATATCCAGTACCCAGACAGGAGAGGCAAATGAATCCGTAGCCCTGCTCAGAAGCTAGAGCTTACCTGCTCCTGTCAGCAACTCTGGGATGAGGGACTGAGACATTGCCACAAGATACAATAATACTGGGTAATTTCAGGAGGTTTTTTTAATTTAGTTTAACTCTCCACCTGCTCTTCTCTATTTCAATGTATTTTCTTCAAATGTTATCAAGCTATCAGGATAAAGCACAAGGCAATCAGGATAAAGCAAAGCTTTACACTGTAAAGTCAGGATTAAAGAAATCCCACAAATATATAAAAAAATTTTACTAGTAGTATATTTAATGAGAAATATTGTCTGAAGGTATGCTATGAATGCTATCCAGCAGGAAATCATTCCTCATATATGATAACCTTGCATGTACCCTTGAGCTTCATTTCATCATCCAAATTAGGGAGCAAGGTTAAACTTCTAGTTTACAGAGCTTGGATCACGACCTTCTGCAACAATACAATTAGGTCTTAGATAATTTTAGTATCATGGATTAAACCCTAAAATTTCTGATAGTATTTTTTATTACTAATATTTTGCACATTGCAAATCTGCTGGCATTTAAAGTTAGGAATTGAAGAAATAAAGAAACATCTGCTACAAACTGTTTCATCTAAGATTAGATCAATCCTTGTGGGCTTGATTGCAGTCTGACAATTAGGATGGTTAGAGAGAGATGATTAGGACCAATTCACCCAGTTATAGTATACACACGTCATCTTTTTGCTGCCATAACATGCCATTATAGATTCATATAGATGCTTATAATATACTATAATTTATGGTGTTACAGGGTATACATGCAATCCATAAAAGGATTTATTTTATTATTAGGGATTTATGTGAAATCAAAGTACACCATAACAATTTTCCAACTATTCCTCTACTAGCTAAACTACTCTGTGCATCATGCAAACATTTTAGTTATGGAATCTGAAGGCTTTTCATTTTTGTGTTTAAAAGGGAGTGGATGAGAAATATCTGAACAGATCTGCACCTTGTATCCCTGTGAAGTGTTACAAGATTTCATCAATCCTTAAGCACCCATAGTTTAAAACCTCACCACTGTTGCTTTATTTTGAAGTACCATCAGGGCAATTCAAGGGCAGAAGGACAGCCTACACAAATAATCCACTCTGACTCCACAGCAGTCTGCAGGTCAGCAGAATTTATAACTTACATCTGAATTGATCTTACAGTTATTCAAAAAAATCTGTTCCAGTAGCCATTTCTTTTGGCTTTCTGCATCTCTGACTCAGTTTTGGCAGGACTAACTGCAGTGATCCTTTTGGAGGAAAACTAATACTGTTCACTTCTATGTCTGCCTCAGAGCTGATGACAAAAAAACTCCCTTGAAACCAGAAGAAAAATTTGGTTTCAACAGTTGCAGCACACATCCAGCAGAAAAATGCCAGAGCTTGCAATATTTTTTAAAGAAATTATTATGCTCAAGAAATCTCAAGCATTTCACTGAGCTTAAGCTGAATGTGCAGCATCTACTTAAGAATAATTATGTACCCATGTATGTTGATATCTCCTCCTACACGTACTTTTCTCAATGCAATCAGAAAAAAATACCAGCAGAGAAATTTATGTCTCTGCAATGATTTAATATTTAATTCGAGTAAGTTCTCAAACTGAACTAGAGTAGCTATCTTACTTAACTCATCTGAAAGGATTTTTAGTGGAAATCTCACTTTTTAAAAAATGTTTTACCTAATTAGTTACACTTAAATTTGAAAAAACACAAAGGATGGTTTGATATATAGCAATGGAAAACAATAGTTAGAGAAGAAAACTAGGACTCCTTTATTTTTAAAACCATACATACACATACAAATAATGAAGCTATCACTGTATTTCTTCCACAGACGAGCTTATTAAGCTGAAACACTGTATTTTTTATGCATATTTTGTAGACAGTCATCAATTCTTGAAAAAATTAAAGGTATTTATTGTACCTACAAGGGGATCTAATGCTGATTAACAAACAAGTTATTGAAACAGAATTCTTATTTATGTCTGTAGAAAACAAAATTCAAACTGTTACAGACAAGCAGAAATAACACACTTTCACTGAAAGATGGGATCAGCTCAGATCCTTAGTACATTATGTTAGGAAGGAAGGGATTTGTGAAAGTAAGTGCTAACAATCAAACATACGCAACAGAGCACCTTAAAATGAAACAGCACTTCAGAACAAAACAGTAATCACAGACATCTGTTCTATACTACCAAGGGGAAAACTCAAATAATTTTTATAGCTCCAATTTAGAGGGTTACAAGCTCAAATTTATCTTCAGAATCTGAAATTATTCCTCAGGTTTACATCAGCTGGATTTTCTAACATATAGAGCAGTTTATCATAGAGCAGTTTGTGTTGGAAGGGGCCTTAAAGATCTAGTTACAAAGCACACCCCAAAGACACCCCATGGAGGGCAGGGACCCCTCTGACTAGACCAGCTTTCTCAAAGCACCATCCAACCCACCCTTGAACACTTCCAGGGATGGGGCACCCACAGCTTTTCTGTCCCTGTGCCTCACCATCCTTACAGTAAATAATTTCTTCTTAATATCTAATCTAAACCTACTCTCTTTCAGTTTAAAGCAACTCCCCCTTTTCCTATCATTACATATCCTTGTAAGAAGTTCTGCTACATCTCTCTTGAAGGCCCTCTTGCCCTCTTTGGGTACTGGAAGGTTCTCTAAGTTCTCCCCAGAGCCTTCTCTCCTTCAGGCTGAATAACCTGAACTCTCAGCCTGTCTTCATAGGAGGGTGCTCCAGCCCTCTGGTAATTTATCTTTTCTGTACATTATTGCAGAGAAACCCATCTTAGCAAAGGCATCAAAGTCCTCAGGATGCTGTTGTTTTGACTGATAAAATAAGTGACAAGTTTGCTATGCATAGAATTTAACATAGCTGAGCACAGCACTAAGTCTAAAGCCTTTTTTTTTTTTTTTTTTTTTTTTTTTTTTTTTTTTTTTTTTTTTTTTTTTTTTTTTTTTTTCCAAAGAAGAAACAAGGACTAAGTACCTCTGTATATTTATGTAGGAGTATAATTTCTAACAGCAATTGATTCTCAGAGTAGAACACGAAAGTTAGAGCCTTTTATTCTTTGACACATTTTGTCATTTCAGCATATATTTAGAAAACCTTGCAAACCCAGACACACTGATGCAAAAGGCTGAAAGCCCACTGTAATCTCTAAGTGACTCTATTAAATGCCTGGTCAGCCCCGCTGGAACACAGGCAGGCATGAAGTATGTGCATCATGTTTATACAGTGAGGCTAAAGGATATACCAATGCTAGTGTAGAAGAAAAGCTCTTCAAATATATTTTGATACACTGTACCACAGAATAGGAACGGATTTTTAAAATGGCATTTATCTATGGCATATTCAATAAACCTCTGAAATATCAGATTTCATGACTCAATTGTGTTGGTTTCCTACAAACCAATTTTTTTTTTTTTTTTTAATGTAGTTAAATATTCGAATTTGAATCCCCTTTAAGTACTATGATATGGCCACTAGATTTTATGGAGAAAATAATCTTACACAGAAAATAAGGTGTTTTGCAAAATGAAGGCTGCAGCAGGGTTTGGGCAGGACCATACAAATAGTAATGTTCAAAAGGATGTCTAATTTCAGAGCTGTTTTTTCTGGCATTTGATCACCTGCATAACTGTAACCTATAGGTTAAATCTCCTCCTGACAAAGAATCATAGTTGTAAGAGATGCTACCATGCCCCAAAGACCTTAATTACTTCTTAGGTTTAAATTAACTGAAGGGGAGGAAGATGAATTCACGTCTTGCGGTAAGTGGAAATAGTTAAAAGCTCAGAGTTAGCAAGAATCCTCTGCCGTAGAAATTAAATGGATACTAAAAGGGAGCAATTCACAGAAATTTCCTGCAATATTTATGCACAGAATTACCTTGAAATAAAAAAAAAGGAACAAACAAAAATCAAACCAAACACCCATTAAAAACCCAACCAGCACTTGCTCTGGTAGTTGTAACTTTCAGATGAATGCGGACAGAAAGATATATATTTCAAACTCTGCTTCATTTGTATAAGTAATTTCTTTTCTGCCATTCTTGTGCTACTTATTTTACTTTTTATTTCCAGAAAAGCTCTGCTTAAAGATGTTACCAGTCAGCTATTACAATGCATCAGTAATGTAACAAATAAAGACGTAATCCAAAGCAAGAAAAGGCTGAGAAAACAACTGCTTTTACACACAACTAAGAGGATTTGGAAGAAAAAGCTATAGCCCTTAGCACTTGTAACTAGCAACATCAGTTCTGTTCAGCTCTTGTTGCAGCAGCAAATTTTTAACAGATAAAGACAGCTTTTAGTCAAAGAAAAATAGCATGAAATAGCTTCCTTCAGAACACAAATGCAGCTGGTATGTTACATTTCCAGACAGCATGTCCTGTGGGGAAATAGCTACTACAGGGGATTAGGAACCACATTCTTATGACTCCAGGGAATTAAAGCACAGGAAAAGCAGATGGTTTCCAAACTCAAACTTCCTAAGTCCAAAAGACCACTCTGAGTTCCCTGCTCTGTACCTGTGATAGGTCTCCAAAAAATCTGCCTGTTGAAGATTCACCCAAAATGATTTCAGTTGAATCCACAGAAGCCATCCTTTAGCATGTTTTGGATCAGACTCAACCTGGTAACACTCAAGGCCTCATAGATCAAACATGAATTTCTTTGTTAAAGGAATTATGGTCATCCCACTAATATTATTATCTAAGAGGAAAAAACCCTCTCAAAACAACTTTCCCACCCTTCCCCCTACTTTCACTGATTATCACCAGCATTCCAGAACTTGCAGGAACTAAGATTGTCCTTCTACAACTATTTCCCATGGGCAGAAGAAAATTATTAGTCTACCCAACTGATGCTATTTATTTTTACAGTCTCATCAGCCGCTTAGAAATAGAAAACACATTGATTTTCTGTGCTCTGGGGACCACCTGAGGGCATGAGAAGGTGGAAGAGAAGGAAAAAAAAAGCTGAAGCATTTCTTGTCAAATTTAACAGAGTACAAACATCTAGCATGTTGGTTCAAGCATAGCTAGCACAAGCACCTTTTCTCACTTGCAGTGTTAAAAGTGCATATAGGACAACAGCAGAAAGTTGTGTTGCTCTCTTCTCACTTCCTGACACTGCTGAGATGGTCTCAGCTCTAAGATATGAAGCTACAATGTGCAGTCTAACACAAAAGAGAAGCAGGGTGGTAGTGCTGGGTGCTCACTAGCATTTTCTACCAGAAGCAACAGCCGGTTTTGCAGTTGTAATTTCTATCTTATAGTTGTGAAGTCTCAGTAAGAGTTTAAGACTGAAAAAGTTACAGATTGTTACAGATACAGCTGTATTTTATAGTGACAGCAATGAGCAAACTACCAAACCACAGCAAGTCAGCTTCTTGTTAAGCAACCTTTCCATGTAAAAATTCAGCAGAAAACTATGGTTACAATATAAAATATTCAGATTTTATGGAAAATACCCAGTAGGTTTAATAGAATGATTACCTTTATTAATAACATTAATAACCACTCTGAGTAAGAACATGCTATGAATCACAAACTACAATGAATTTGCCAAATTCTGCATGATACAGAATTCTGTAAATTCAGATACTGTAAGAGAACGGACTAACAGCTTTTTTTTTTTTTTTATATATATATATTGGAACAGCTAAATAAGCAAAGTATTACTATAAAACCTTAGCATCTTCAAGAATTTATGGTTACTTTTGATTAGGTCACCACACTTGCTGTCTTACACATCAAGAGTCCACAGAAAAATGCACTTTCTTGAATGATTTTATTTAGAACAAAGTCATGGTGAGAATTCCCAATGATTTTCAATGCCTTAGAATTAAAGTTTCTGATTTGAAGGTGGGGTAGGGAGGAGAGACATGGAAGTTTTCAGTGTAAAATTGAATAAAATAACACTGGAAATTTCAGTCATCCTCACTGAACAATTCAGAGTTTGAGAAGTGTTTTATATTAGGTATATATTTATTTACATTATCTATATATCAGATAACACATGCTGACAGTAGCAGATAAATTCTGTCTCTATTTGTTAATCAACACATACTAGGGCCATTCCCCAATAGATTTATACAGTAAATAGCTTTCTAAAACCACATTTATATTTCCAGTATCTCAAATTAATCCATGCAACTCTTCAAATGTTGTCATTAAAACACTTGCCTTGATACAGACAGGCCTAAGTCCAGCACTGCAGAGTATTAATTGCTGCACATTCCTTTTTGCTTTAAAGTGTGCGCTTAAATGACCCAGCTTGCATACCAACAGAAAGAAAGTTAAATAAGTGTTGGGCATAGATGAATGAGAGAAAATGTGCAAGTCACTGAGCCCTGCCTCCTTCAGCTGAAGAGCCATGCAATAGGGGCCTGCTACTCCAGTACTCATCACACAATTCTTATCTAAGATATTTGAAGTGTGACAGTTTTTCTTCTTGCTCTTATGGTACCGGTTCACTAGGATCAAAATAATTTCCTTTCTGAGGAGTCATAGGGAGAGAAAATACTGGACATTTCACATTCATGGTTCTTTTTCATTAGGGCTCAGCGGCTAATACACAGCCACTGTGCTTTGGAGAGTTTTTATTGTGATTTAATTTATGAGTCTTGTCCCAGAGGAAATTCTAATTCTTGCAGCTAACATCTGCATGAAAGGATTTTTGCCTTTTACTCGAAATCACTTGTTACAGTACGTTCCACTACTGGCTTTTGTATTTTTAACATATATTTTAAGGAATCTATCAGCAGACAACTGTTCAGGTGAAGATGTGTTAGTTCAATGCAGCATCCGCCAGTGAACTCACAGCCTCATGTCACAGCAAGACAGCCTTCGTGACACTCAGCAATTGAGGATGCTGCACCATCTTACTTTTTGATGGCAGAGGCTTTTGTTCTATTTTTTTTAGGAAGATCTAGCTCTATTCTTCTCAGCACACAGTATGTAATTCCTCCTTTGGCTCATCTACCTTTCAAATTAACAAGTCCCTGGTTCCTACTGTTTTCCCTATGGTGTCCTTAAGTCGGCCCTGCTGGACTTATAAATATCTTTCAGTAATCACTTTAAATTAGTACAGTCTTGGTTTATGATAGATTTAAGCTCTAAGGCTTCCTAAATTAATAAAATATTACATAAATGGAGAAGGCATCTAATGGAAGATCAGCTCTATTTACAGTTTTTTTTTTTTACATATTCACAGAATCCCACCTCTCTACCATTTCTTTTATGCTGCTATTTCTATTGTCGCATACAACAGAAATTCCTTTCTTCTGCGAACTGTCCCCATTCTTTTATTATTAGCAGCACAGCAACTGAAGAATATTATTAGCATTAGTAATTGTCTCACAGGACATGCTCCACCATATACACTGTGCAATGCCATAGAGGAGTCTGTCTGATTCTTTCTACACACACAACTGAAGTTTCCTATACTTACTCGTTAGCAAACATCATCCTACAATACTTGCTTTAGTGTAATATGCTTTAAAATATTTTGTAGGTCTTTTTGACGCTTCTATCCTTGTTTCTGAAGGCTGCAGAAGCTTAAATGTAGTTTTCAATGGTACAAACTTTGGAAGACTTGAGATCTATGGGGGTTTTCCTTTTTTCAAAACTTGGTCTTAGTGGAAAGTAATAGCAGAGTCAACTACATGGTTTTCATGTCTTATTTATATGAAACATTTCCAGACATCTTTTGCAGATGAAGGGCTTGCTCAAAAGGGAGTGAGAGCAATATTCCCACTGACCACAGGCAGAAAACAGAAGAAAAGAGAGCAGTGATCTATTTCACAAAAATGAGCTGGGCTTGGCTTCAAAATACTGTCATTAAGTTGGGTGGTCAGAATTACTCTTAACAGGTCTACATAAATACTTTCCTGGTTACTTTTCAGATTTTTATTTTCTGATCACTGCTAACAAAAAATTCACTATCAAAACTGTTGCCCTGTTCTCTTGGTATTCTTTCTAAGTCTTCTGTAGTTCACATATTTTGGAGTCAGAGTTTCTCAGGGATTTTCATGTAAACAAAGCAATGTTTCTGTAACTGTCTATATTGTTTACATTCTTTTTAGGAGGGACAATTGATGGACACTTTCTCAGACCAGTGGAATTGAAGAGGTTGAACCTCAGCCTTCCAATGTGGTCTCATTTCCGGATATCTGTATAAACTGAAAGCGAAAATTAAACTTCCTCTCTTTTCCTGCTCTGACTCTTCTGTGGTCTCTGCGTCTTTCTTGTGATGGTAGTGTGTCACAAAACATAGTAGAAAATTAGGAGAAAAATGTTTTTACAAGATATACCTATACAGATCAATACTAGAGCTGATCTTTGGGACAAATTCTTTTTATAGGCACAGTATTAATATTTTAGAAGCATTAGAATTGCTCTGACAGATTTCACACCAAGTACTCCACTTATATTCAGCTTGTCTTTCTGTGGTCTTCAACATTCACAGAATGTGACAAGGCCATATTTTTTTTATTTTTATCTTTAGTTCTAGAAGTTTTTATATTACTTCAAATTAAAATTGAAGCTATATATTTTGCCTAAGACTAACTAAAAAAAATTGCCTCGGACTAACTAAAATACTTTTAATTGGTTAAGAAGTTTGTTTGGTTTTTTTGTTCAGTACAAACTTTGGACCATGTTCCCTGCTTTGTTTTGAGATTCTTACTACTTATTTACAATGGGATTATTTTAACAGCGAAGCTATAAGTTCTCTCCCTTTTCCCATGCCTATAAACAGAAAAGAATAGTTTAATTTATTGAGAATAGTTTAATTTATTGAAGCATAAGTTTTTGATTTTTTTTCCAGAAAAGCAAGGCAAACCATAAAAAAAATCCCTCCGTGACCATAAGCTTATTCAGTAACACAATACAACACATATTTAATTCCTTTAAGGTAGTGCATGTTGTGTCATTCTACTTGTCACTGATCTTTTTAACAACACTACACCACTTCTCCAGAGATCCAAGCCAATTATATAAGTGGGTGTTTGTTCTAAAAATACACGCATGATTAAATGTCTCAGTGTGTTTAGATACCTGTACTCAGAAGCATTACTGGGGGAATGTATAGGAATGTATATATCCTGAAAATGAACATACAAAAGATGTCAAAATTTAACTAATTAAGTGCCTCATTTATAGACACTTAAAGAGGAAAATTAATTAGCACAGAGAAATGAAACAAAGTATATGTTATTAAAAAATATAGGCACTTGCAAGCATTGCTGGTTGAAGTTCCTAATTTCTAGAGCAGTACTCCCCGATTTTGCTACAGGCAATTAGAATTTCTCAGAACTGTCATAAGAAATGGTGCATGTGTTTTAAGAGAGTGCTTACATTAAGCAATCTATTTTGGTATCCTTTTCATTACTGCTGCAGAGAATTCCTGCAAACAGTGAACAGCACAACCTGATATGCTGGCAGAGATTATTTTAAAATCACATAGCAGTAGTTAACAGTCCCACTCTGGGGTGTTGGACTAGCTGATTTCCATGAACCCATGAATAAGTGAATTAGTGACTAAATTCAACCTTAAATGCTCAAATTTTCTCTTAGAGTTATAATTTTCTCTGTGAGGAATTTCAGTGAGAAAGAAATCTGGAGATTTCTTTCTCTAAAAATACAGCCTTTTTATTCCTCTCAGTTCTGCCCTCTGTTATCTTTAAAACTGGAATTCAATGAGCTGAAGCAAAATTGGTCCACAGAGCCTACAAGAGGTTTTTCCACTTGTGCACCCTGAAAGCAGGATTCTCAAGCAAAGGCAATTGTCTGTCAAGGACTACTTCTGAAACTGTGTGCCTTTCTCTTAATTTTCTCTTTCCACTTCCTTAGTCTTCTCTTCCCATTTCCCCTCCCCAGTTTTTATATTGCTGCTACTTCTCAGCAACAACACTTTTCATTGCATTTTTGAAGAACTAATTTAGGATGGGAGCTCTTTCTCGTCCCAAGCTGAAACTCAACTTTCTCCCTTCCAACAAAAGGATTTCCTAAAAAGCCTATGTATTTTTAACTTTAGTGAAAGCAAGGGGTCTTTTGACAATGGTTTTGCCCCACTATATAGAAGTAAAATATGATTACAATGTCTCAGGATCAAGGTTCAGCAATTTCTAGAGAAAGGTTTTGTGTTGCTTTCTCTAGAGTAAGAATATGCATTTTCTTTTAATCCATCAGGCTTTACGCCTCTGAGTTGCATAATTCTCTGCCCTCATCTCTTCACTTGAAACGCAGCACAGATCAAAACATGTATGCAGATGTCAGGCTCTGAACAAAAGCTGAACAGAAACTAGACTGCAAACACTGGAATGGTGGTTTGCATTCTTCTGAAATTATGAAGGGACAGAAATAACTCTGTATCTGGGATCACACTATTATAAAAACGTGTGCTTTTGCTTTCCACTATACAATGTAGTCTTTGTTCACAAGTTTTTGAAGCTTTGGTCACATCATCAAGAAATTCGTACCAAGACCTTTTTGGGAAAGTTCAGAATTTGTGCATTTTACTTTCAGTCTAGGATAATCAGTATCCTGCACAGATTAAGTATGACCATTTTGTTAAATTTTAGAGAAGAAATAGTACATGGCCAACATATGAGATTTTAAATTAAGGTGTTTATTTTTCTGTACTGACACGTGGCTCCTCTTTTCTACATCAGGTTTTAAGTCCTGTCACTGATGTAGCAGTGGTTTTGATGGCAGCATCCATCATGAAATTACATCACAACCTAGGCTAGAGGGCCCACAGGCTCAAATCAACTACTTTCTGAAAATTTCAAAAACATATTTAACACCTTGCAAACTACAAGGGGCATTGTTGCAATTTCATTGATCTTAAAATTTTATTATTTTAGACACTTTTATTACCAATCCAGGAGTTCTAGGTGTCTCAGACTGGTGCAATTCCACAGACGTAAATTACTGCTTAAATAGAAAACAGAATTTATTTCTAAGCATTCCAAAAATCTGATTTTCTGCATATCATCTGCAATTAATGCTGTCTGAATGAACAGGGCAAAAACTTCTTTGTGACGACACCCAGCATGAATAACTAGATTTTATTCTTTTACTTCTTATCTAAACAGCTACGAGTACTTCTGAAGACAGGCAGAACAAGTTGCTTCAACCTACTGACATGTAGTCAGATACATGACAAGCAATAAAAAAGTTTGACAAAAAATTCCGTTTTCAAATCTCAATAGTAGATTCCTTGAAGAAAACATGATAGTAGTAAATATATAAATACAGTGAAATTTACTATCCTTCTTTTCATGTTACCCTGCTTCTTTTCTCTTGCTGTGGTATTCACCACACCCCAGGGAAGCAATAATTCACAACTAAATACAAACCGGAAAAAATAAATTGATTTCTGAGAATTGTAAGGGAAGGAGAAGTAAATTTCTATCTCATGCCTGAAGAGCCATTTTTCTGATAGAATGAAATAATTAGCATTTAATCTCCAGAGAAGACTCCTGGATTGTCAAAATCTGAAAGCAAGAGAATTTTACCAGTGAAAATGGCAGCTGTGACTTGAAAGCTGGCACTTCAGTTGTCTCATTTATGAGCAAGAATTTCACCTCTGCACCTGAAACTTTGCACCTATTCAAGCAGCAATGACTAAACATAGAAAAGGAAGAGAGGTCCAAGAAAGGACAACCTCTAAAAATCACTCATCTCATACATGAATGGTCATGTTTAGACCCATAGGACAGATATTTCCTGTTTTGCAGTAAAACAAGCAGAGTGTGAATGTCTCAGAAATGACCATTTCTCTCCACTTCTGGGCCTCCCCCAACCCACCACCAATTTCTTCACTTAATCCTTCCAAACCAAGCAAAATAAATGTCTGATTGAACCTTTTCCCCTGCATGTACACACAGATACCAGACCAGAAACTTCAACATGACTGCTGGCAGTTCCTTCATCAGTTACCTTGTTTATTTCTTGAATTTAATAAAGAGACTTTGCTTACATCTTGCTAGAGAACAATCATCCTGTTTCAAGGGAACTGAAACTGTGGGTGTCATGGTTTAACCCAGCAGGTAGTCAAACACCCCACACATGCTCACTCACTCACTGTCCCCTGCCAGCAGGACGGGGGAGAAAATTGGGGAAAAAAGGAAAATTTTGTGGTTTTAGATAACAAACTATCCTAGTTTAATGGGATAGAAGTGGAAGAGAAAACAACAACAGGAGCAACAATTTGTGGAATTAGAATACACTAAACAAGTGATGCACAATGCAATTGCTCACACACCACCCATTGGCCGATGTCCACCCAGTTCTTGAGCAGTGGTCCCCAGCCAGCTTTATCCCTGTCTTATATACCCAGCATGAGGCCATAAAATATGGGCTATCCCTCTGGTCAGTTGGGGCCAGCTCTCCTGTTTGTGCCTGTCACAAATTCTTGTGCACCCCCACCCTCCTTGCTGGCAGGGTGGGGTGAGCAGCAAAGGCCTTAACATTGTGTTAAAATTGCTTAGCAGAACCCCAAACCCCTCTGTGTTATTAGCATTGTTCTCATTCTCAATCTAAAACACAGCACTGTACCAGCTGCTCAGAAGAAATTTGACTCTATCCCAGATGAAACCAGGACAGTAGAACAACAGAGTATTTATGTAAGATCTGCTGTAATTTGACATCTATATTGAGTGCCCTAATTCCTGGATTGAAATAGGTGTGTGTCTGACCAGTTTGAACCAGGCACAGAACCTGAAGTTCTCAAAAATTAGACAAGTGTTTTACACATCAGATATGGGGGGGAAAAAATCTGAATGTCATGGTGTATTAAAAAATCTCAATTAAGTCATAATTAATATTTTGTGTATTTTTTTTCCCTGTATAGAAACAGTATCTTAGAAATTTCCCCCTCATTTATATCTTCGCATTGGATCTGGCAATGAAGCATAAACTGGTGGTATCACATCTATTTCCATAGCAACACACCAATTTCCTAAGCACCATCATGGCTTCTACTCTTACTGAAAGCTGAGAGAAAAGCAAGGCTGAAGAAATGTTTGTCAAGCATTCAAACATGGAGCCAGTTTCAAGTATCCTCTTAAAGTGGATCAAACTACCTTCAGCTAGAACACTAACACAAATACTTAGAAATAAACCAACAAGTTCTTGGGTTCTTTGTTGTGGTTTTGTTGTTTTGTTGGGGTTTTTTTTTAATCAATTATAACATCAAAGTCCCTTATTTACTCCCAGTAAATCTTAAACAGTGAATGGATGTATACTTCAAAACAGACACTTGATTTTATTGTCCATTCCCATTCCTTATACCATTTGTACAAAAACACAAATTATCTAAATAAAGGATGGGCTCTTCACATGCCTTACCACAGCAGTACTCAATATAAAGCCCTTAGAGGACAGAAGAACACAATGTACACTACATTTTAGACATGAAGTTGATTTAAAATTTTTTGCCTGCTGCCACCATTCATTACTTGGTAAACAACAGTAATAGTAAATTGATATTCACAACAGCATACATTTCACTATTAGTTAACAAACAAAAAAGCTCTGGAAAAAAGCTACCACATTAATAACGATCATAATTCATGAAGAGAAAACAAACAAATAAAGCACTTCATAGAGTTTTTTAGCAAGATATCAGAACTGATGAAATTTTAGAGCTTTTTTTTAAGAGTGCCCCATAGAGTATATTTCTCAGAACAGATCTTAAACTGAAATCATTTGACTACAAACTGTTATGCCTTCAGACTAAGCAAATTAGTCACTCTGCTCCTATCAGAGAATTTCAAATATATTCTACATTGACAAGCTGCCTACACAATAGCAGCCTTGTGATAGGAAAGTAAAAAGCAAAAGGAAGAAAAATTAATAACACATTGAATACATGCTCTGTCTTCCAGAGTCTCCCTATCTTTGACAGAACTACTCTGAATCAAACCTCCATGCTTTCCTTGTTCTTCACCCACATTTTTTAAAATTCCAGCTCACCCACATACCCCAAGAGCCAGCATCAGGGTTTTTTTCCTCAAATCTTGTAACCCTTATGGGGATTCGCAACAAAAATGTCAAGACTTGATAGACTTTTACAAGAGCCAAATGCTCCTAGTGGCACCCAACCAATTCATCTTAAACAGTCACCCCACACCTAGAGGACTTAATTAACCACTATGACTAAAGGAGAAATTTACATTATAAGATGGATTTATAACCAAATTAAGATATTTCTATCAATTGGAAGAGGGTTAAAGAACAACATGGATCATCTTTCAGTAATATGTATCACAAACTTCTGATTAGTTCTTTGATTCACAGTGTCTGTTATCTTAAAAGAAAAATATCTCTCTGTGTGGAAAAAAAGAGAACTGGTATGATGGCTGAAAGTATGTTGACATGCAGGTAGGTCATAATTTACAACCCATGTTTTATTTGATAGTGATGGAACCTCAACAAAACCAATACGTGAAGCTAAACTTTATTTTTAATTTATCAGAAACATGTCTGCAAAGGGATCTGAGCTGTGTTATGAATCTATGTTTATTGCACCCTTCCTATCTGCTGAGCCCTACCTTCTCCCCACCATCTCGGCCTCCTATTTCTTCCAGTCTCAGTACACTAAGAACTCATTCAATCCCATTACTTTTGTTCTCATTACACTCAGCCTCATATTTCAGGCACGCATTCAAGGTCCAAACTTTACCAGCTCATACCCACTTACTTCCAATGCATTTCCTGTCTAGGAATGCAATGAGCAGCTGTCTCCACTTTTTTAATTGAAATACCTAGACCTTAGAATCTCCCTCCTTTCAGATTGCCCAAATCACCAAGCACCCTGTATTAATGTACACTGTGCAGTGAAATTTCTAAAAAGTGTAAGTATTTACCTAAGAGATTACAGCAATACTGTCAAGGACTAATGTCACTAACCATTTGACTGTAAATCCATAATCTCTAACCTTTTCGTGTTCTGTCTCACTTTTACAACACAGTGCCATTTCTGCTTTTTATTTGCATGCTTTTAGAAAATTACCTTCCACAGGAGGGGACCTAGCAAGGTTTGTTGATGTGAGGTAATTTCAGAGAATTAAAGAGAAGAATAATAGTTCACTTTTCAGTTAGGTCTCTGTACAGAGGATTGATTGAGATAACCTCACTAACGTGAGACTTCTCTTTTATTGACTATCCATTATTTCAGTAATTACTATGCCTGCTGAAAGACTCAGGGTTAGGAAAAAGTATATAGCTTCCTTAATGTACTTTTTGAAAAAAAAACAATGCAAAAACTGCTCAGACAAATAGCCTTCTTAAAGAAGAGTCTACATTGCAGCTGAGAAGAAAAGGGATGAAATTTTCTTGTTGTACTGCTCCAGACTCCACAGCAGCTGCCACTTTCTCCATCACACAACGCATGCAAACCAGTGGAAGTATAAGGCTGAAGACCTACCTGCCATGCTCCCTATCTACTATTTTGTGATTGCCCACTTATTTCTAAACCAACTCTTTGCCAAGTTTATGTGTCACATAGTTTCTTCATGGTAAAGGAGTAGAATTGCATTTGTCCTTCCTTTTATTTTATCTTTGCTGTCTGTTGAACATATAGGACAAGGCATGCTTGCTTTTACTGTATTGTAGATTTGTTGCCACTATAGCACTAGATTTAATTTTCTATTTTAAACATTCAGCACCGGGATCTATTAATGTAAAAAACAGGAGTAACACCTTCACAAATTTGCTTTGGTTGTGCCTCAAAACTATATGAAGGCTCAAATATTTCAGCTGCTACAGATGCAAATGTAAATGTTTGTTCATTTTCTTCTTTTTTACTTCAGCCTAAGACATAGGCCCCTGATTCAACAACTGTGGTCACCCAACAGCCTGAGAAGGAAGTTAGTATTAGGTTGTTAAAGCCAGGTAATAACTTTATGCAAAATGATTCTCACTGTTCATTTTTTTTAAAGAGCAAAATCATTAAAAGTGCAGCATAATGTTCTGTAATTATAATCTAAGTAATTTCCCCTGTTAAAAATACATTCTAATTGCTTTAAGTGAAAACACATCATTATAACTTCCCTTGAAAGGGGAACTAATAAATAGATTAGTAAAATCCTACAGTCAGTACATTAAATCATGTTTGTTCATTCAGCTGAGACTGGAACACGTAAAGTACATCTTCTTATGGAAAGACACAATTAGGGAGAATGGCTGGCTCATGGGATTAGCCAAGGGATTTTGTGTTTTCCACATCTTGCTTGGTGGTGTGAATCCTCCCCAGCTTGATGTTGACTGAAGCTTATTACCATCTGCTCCCTGTTCAATGTCCTACATAAAATGAATTGGTTGTCTTTGCCTAATTCCAAGCTCACAGGTGTCCAGCATTATAGCAACTGACAGAAATTAGCACACCTTTAAGCAATGTCAGCAAAGATGCAGAAGATTTAAAAGATACAACAAAGGTGCTTATGTAATTTGGTATAAGCACCCAAGCCATGCTCTGAGGAGAGACAGGACGGTGGAATTACCTCTACTTCTCACTGTGCTTCTGCCAAATCACTGAGTATGGAGGATTAAATGCCTGCATAAATTTTTAAATCTCTAATTTCACTAGATCTAAAAATCCCAAGGAAGTAAAATGGCAATACCAATTTTTTTTTTTTTACTCAGAAAGCTTATGGTTTCTTATCTTAAAGGGGGATTTCAACAGTTTGAAATATAGCTACTTTAATTAGCATGGCTGTACTCAGAGTCTGAGAGAACCGTTTTGGTGCGTACAAAAAATTATTGCAGTTTCTAAGACGCCTAGAGCAGCTGTGTGGTACCACTGCAAGAAGGAACACAATAAGAAAGACAGTTACAAATTACATTATCCAGATTTCTTACTATTAACCTTTGGGTGAACAGGCCTGCTTCCTTTGGTGATCTCAGTTATTGCAGATATAACTTTTTTTTTTGTGAAATATGCACTAACTCATGCAAACAGCAAACTAGCAAAGTTTTAGTTTCAAAATAGATAAAACCTGGAGATTTTGAAGTTATATAAAGATAATTTTGAAGTAAACAACTGGAAGTCTCTCACTTTCCAAACACAGAGGTTTAGAATTAATTCCCAGTGGTGATGAGCTGTTTCTGCCTCATTTAAGTTGCATTTCAGGCTGATACCATTTTCTCCACAGGTCAGAATCCTACGTTGTCCATTGAGTGACTCCCCCACAAACATGTATCTATTTGTGAAAGTGAACTTCATATTATGGGAGATAAATTTTGGAAAGGAAGGACAGGAAAAAAACCCAAACCCTAAGTATTTCTTTCTACATCTAACAAAACAACATTTAAAAAAAATCAAAATTTTAATTAGAAACATCAATTTACGGCCATTCTTTAATTCCTCATATGAACATAACTCCTATAAGGATTGTATTTCTTTAAAACTATTAGGAGAAACTTTCCAGCTGACCTCCAATTGTTGTATCTGTCAGTTCCATAAACATCTCCATTGAAGCATTTAATTTCAGTAGTCTTTAATGAGGTAAATAAGCAAACAAAACCAGCCAGATTTGAAATTTATTTTTTCTTTCAAGTACTAAATTTGAAGCTTCTCTTGGGTTTTCATATATGTTTTAAACATTCAAGCAATTCAGTAGTTTTCCTTTGGTCTCTTGCATAAGGATGTAATTTTTATTTTTATATGATCTGCATTTAAATCAATGGGAAACCTTCTATTTATTCCAAAAGAACACAATCAAGGACTTTTTGTTTGTAGGCAGAGAAAACCCTCTAAGAAGAGGTTGGAAACCCTGAAACCTTCTAAGAAAAGTTGACCTTCCAAGAGTTAGTCTATAGAGTTTATAAGTGTGCTTTCATAAAGAAAAGGAAGAAAAAGCCAAGCTTCATTTTTCTGAAGCATTAATGGAAAACATCTTCTTCAGACCCATGTCCCTCTTTGGATGATAAATGACAACTTTAGGACTCTGGTTTATCATGACACAAGCCACAAATCTCTTCACTGAAAACTGAAAAATGCAGATTTTTCAGGACAGGACAGAATGACTGTGACAAGTTCTTTGGGAGCCCAATCCAGAAACTGGCACTATGTTTCCTGCATATTTCAAAATATAATTAAAAATAATACAAAATACACATAATAGAAACAATTATGTATATATGTAGAAAGTAAAATACAGCAAAGGAGCTGTTGACTTCCTGATTTTGAAATTACTTACTCTGTCCTATGAAGCTTAGGTCCAGATAAAACAAAAATATTATCTATTCACAACAGACAAGTCTTACGGAAGACTACATAGAATTTATTGTTCACTGGGCATCTTTTTTTAAAGAATCAGCAAAACAAAGGCAACATCAAGGAAAAATGACTATGTAAATTGTAGTGGCTTTTAGTTAGGCATCTAATTAGTCAAAATGAAAAGTAGAGATGCCAACCTGATTACTTTAGCACTTTGATTTACTCTGACCTGGGGTAGCTTCTGCATATTGTAGATGTCACCTCTACAGCAGAAGGTTTATCTCACCAACAGCACTTTGTGTTCACACACACTCTTCCTCCTGCTGTAACTGCATTAAGGGCTTCTGCCCTGTATTTTTCTGTTTCCCTTTGACACATGGTTAATAATGTATTAAGTACCAAATTAATAACATTGAACAGTTTTAATAGCTGAAAAAGTATCTGCATTTCCTATTTCACCTCAGACAATGGAACTCAGGAAGCCATAGAGAAGGTCCCTGTCAGTATCATCACTCCGTCTATCTAGCTACCTTGTTCTTCTCATATACATACATTTGCATACAGAATCTCTTGACAAGCATAAGCGGGCTCCATTTAGCTTCAGTGAGATTCACTGCAAAAAGCAGCTAGAACTGTGCAAATATCTGCTGACTCAAACGTTCACCGAAAATACAAGAAAATGTCATGGCAGAAGTAATTCATGCTTCAACCTGCTGTAATTGTAGGGCAGAATCCAGCTCTGTGCAGAACGATGACAGTTCAAGGCTCTTTGGTCTCACTTTGACAAGCTGTTTGGAATGTAAGTTCTTTGCACAGCCTTTCATTACAGTTCTTCATAGGACAGAATTCCACTCTTGACCTGAAGAACTGTATACATTTGTATATAATTATTTATGTTTAACAGGTTTTGTAGACTTTGTAGTCCAGTACTTATTTCCTTCTTAAAAAAAAAAAATAAAATCAAAAAACAAAACCAAACCCAAAAGAAAAAAAAATATGTAGAAGACATTAACTTATACTACTAAGAAAATTGTGTATAACTTAATAAGAAATTCTATCTTCTAAGTATTCTATTACTGTGCTGGTTTCAACTGGGACAGAGCTAATTTTCTTCACAGTTGCTGGAATGGGGCTGTTTTGGACATGTGCTGCAGTTGATATCCTAGGGATGTTCTCATTACTGTGGAGCACCAGTTACACAGAGTCACAGCCCCTTCTGCTCCTTCCCCCATCCCAATAGTGAGGCAGCTGGGGTGCACAAGGAGCTGGGAGAGAACCCAGCCAGGACATGTGACCCCAGCTAAGAGACATTCTAGACCACATGGAGTCATGCTCAGCATATAGAGCTGGCAGAAGAAGGAGAAACAGGGAGATGTTTGGAGAGTCTCTGTCTTCCCCAGTAACCATTATGTCTCATGGGGCCCTCTTTTCCTGGGGATGGCTGAATGCCTGCCTGCCCATGGGGTGCTGTGAATTCATTCCTTGCTTAGGTTTCCTTGCCCTCACAGCTTTTGCTTTGCCTATTAAAGTATTTTTATCTCAATCCACGGGTTTCTGCACTTTTACACTTCTGCTTCTCTCCCTCATCCCACTGGGGCAAGTGTGTGTATGGTTGTGTGTGGCTTAGCTGCTGGCTGGTGCTAAACCAGGACAATTATAAATTGTATTCCATCAGGGAAGGTTTAATTACATATTTTCTTACAGTTTAATTATACTGGCAAGATGAAGTATTATAATTAGGATAGAGCACGTTCGTGATTAAGATGACACAAATTATTTAGTAGTTAGCAAATATTCAAATATTGCTATAAACAAGGTACTTTTAAATGAAGATTGAAAAAACATAAGTCTATGATAAGACAGCATTACGCAATGGGTTTGACTAACATTTTCAAATAGAATTTGAAATGCAGATGACAAAACAGTTTGTATCAAAACCCAAATACTTTTAACATAGAATTTTAAATTGATTTTAACATATTTTAACCTGAATTTTGGCTTGTATATTGAAAAAAATAAAGAGTTCTAGAAAATTTACAAAGAAATCCCAACAACTGCACCAAAGATGCAGGTTTTTGTTTATGCTCATTATGATAAAATAAAAAAAGAAAAGGAAAGAGAGGAGAAATTATTAAGAACTTCTATAGTTAAAACTAATTTTTTTATAAATAAACTTAGTGTTGTATGGTAATATTTTGACAGCTCTGAGTATCATCCAGGCATATCCATCCTGAGTTGTAAGGAAAATACCTATGTGTCAATATAAGTAGGTTGGAATAGGTGCCTCAGCTTTTATTTTTAAAGCAATTGAGTTTGGCTTGTGCAAAATAGAAAAATTACAGTCTACATTGTAAGAGGCCACTGGCTTGCTGTTTGTTTTTTGATTAAATGGCACAGGCACCACTATAATGAGGCAGTCTATCAAGATCTTCTACCTGGTTGTTTACACTCTATGAGGCTGTATGAATGAAGGATTTAAAAGTTTTCATTAAGTCCTTGGCTGCTGTGCATGCACAAACACAAAGCCAATTATTTTAAAGGTACACAGGATTTTACTCATTTTATCTTTCTTGAGAGCATGATTGCTGCTGCTTATTGCTTCACTGAACAATAGAAATAGGGACAAAATTCCCGTCTTTTGAGCAGTCTGTTACAATTACTTTATTTATACATAAAATATGTTCTCATGTGTAGGCATCAGCACCTGAATTTGAATTTTGAATTGCAATAGCAAATTCTGGAGTGCAAGGAATTTTTAATGGAATTACATAGATATTTCATATAACAATTATTAGCTAGCTGAATATGTACATTTCTGTATACTATTTCTCTTATCAAAACCATTTCTACTTGGAGGGAAAAAAATCTTACTTTTTTTATCTGAAGAAAAGGGTACACAATAGACCAATATAAAAACACAACTTTTTCAGCTATGCTGCCATTCCCCCTGGTATCTTACTCTGTTGTTGTTTCCTCCATGTGTAGAATGGCTTTCCCCCTTCTTTATTCTATTCCAAACCCTGGTCATGTAAACACTTCTACAAAGAAAAATCCTTTTTTTAAGGGTTTGATTTAAGGAGACCACTGCAATATTTGCTGAGCTAATTTCTGAGCTGACAAGGAAGAAACACCCTGAATTCCAAGAGAGACAAGACAAGTTATTCATTTATCCATATTTTCTTCAGGTGAGGTATCTATTCTGCATCTCAAGTCTTCTACAGCATCCTAAGTATTCCTATTTTCAGTAGTGACTTCTAGAACTTTTTAATTTTTAAACTGTTTCCTCATTTAAATGTTTATTCTGATGCCTTAAGAGGCTACCTGGAAGAGAGACTAGACAGTGTTAAAGGAATAAAGCAGGTCTTTATTAAAAAGGCCTTCAAATGATACAGCTTGGGCAGTACAAGAGCCTGGCCAAGATGGACCCAAGATGGATGATGGATGACTGGTCACGAGTTTTCACACTTTTTTAAGTTTTGGTCCATTTACATATTGGGGTCAATTGTCCAATTACAGTTTCAGGTTATGAAGTCCCATCCTCCCAGTTTGTTCTCCTCAATTTGCTGTTGTTTATACTTTTTGGGGCTGAAGCTGCAATGATGTCCTTGGTTCTTGGGCTGGAAAAGAATTGTTTTGTCTAACTACCCTGTGAAGAGAACTTGCTAACATTTTATATGAAGTTCAGAGTTACACACTAATGCAATACAGAATCTGGAAAATATGAAAGCTAAAACTTAAGGCACCAACTCAAAAATACCAAAACCCCAAAGAACTTACAAAAAAAGGTGTTTTTTAATGTAATCAGAAATCCTTTTGCAGATATAAAACAGAATAAAAAAAGTTTTTCATCATGTATTTCAGAAGATTTATGTTTACAAATTCCTTATTTAATTTAGCTGCCTATAGCTGTAATTCACTATGGACCAAGATTGTCATTAGTAAATTTGCATGCTCCAAAAACAGGGAGGCTAAATTACAACACTGAGTTTTGCAAGAAAAGCTTAATAAAAGAAAAGTAATACTTCATCAAAAACTACATACATGTCTCATCACTGAAATTTTTAAAATAACTTTTAGCAGTCTTGCTATTGTTTAGCAGAAATAAACTCTCAATACTCAACTGTAACATTTGTTACAGCTGAGTATTAATTGTATCATCATTTAGAAAAAATAAGAATATTCTACCTATCTAAAGCACAGATTTATGGTTACTATTTTTACCTGAGACACTGAATTTGCATTAATTTCTTATTCAACAGATGAATATCATTTGATTAGAAGGGCAAAAATTTATACTGAACCCATATTTTATTCATTGATCTTAGAAGATGAAAGTAGCAACCCATTCACTTTAAAAAGAATAGAAAGATTTATCTGAATTGTAAAGTTTTCTGTCATTTTTTTCCAATTCTAATTGAGATAAGAAGTTTGAACTTTGATATAGGTATATAGCTCATGTCATTAATGCATTTTAATGTCCCTGTAATGAAGCTGCATTTCAGAAGAAAAGAGGTGCATGACTAAAGAGCATATACTGTTACTTCACATTATGATACAGGGAGAAGATAACACCCACGCTAAAATACAAGGGCATTTTACCTAAGTATAAATGTCCATATTAAATTAAATTTTAATACATATTCGGGTTTCCAAAAGACTTTTGATGCTGGTTATTAAGGAAATGGGGGAATTGCAGCACAGAAACACATCAGTTAACACAAGTCTGGAAACCAGAACCATTTATTTTTAGGAAAAGAGGGGCTTGAAGCCTCAGCACAGTATAGACAGTTCTCTAAAAACACCTTGTTGGTCCTCAGTAGCTGTCAGAAGAGTAAATCATGTGCTAAGGTTGGTCACAAAAACAAGAGAGAAAAATGGAGAGCATTTTTGTGCCACTATGACCATGATTTACCCACACTTGAGCTAAGCCCACCTTTTATTCCTCTCAAAGAGGGAGAAAAGGAAGGGTCAGAGAGGAAGAAGTATGAAATAGCCCATGTTTCATAACATGAGGAGAAGAGCAAAAAGGCCTCTTCAGCTTGGAGAAGGGGTGGAGAGGCCAGCAGAGAAGGTGAATGAAGTACAGCTCTAAAAGCAATGTGGTGAGAGAGAGCTGGGGGTAAATTATTAACCCATTCTTCTCATAGACGAACGGAGGGTACAAAATGAAGAGAGTGAGATTCAGATTCAAACTAGTCACAGGAGAGGGTTTGTTTGGCAGCAGGTAGGAAGCCATGGATGTGTTTTTGGCAAAGAGTTTTGCAGAAGCAAATATAGTACTGGATTCAAGGAAAGGCTTGACAGGCAATGGAGGAGGGATTTGTTAAGAATCACCAAGCAGAGAAAGCATGGAAAGCTCATGAGTGAGAAACCACTGGAAGCTGGTTATGAAAAACATACAAATTTGTTTTGATTTTACTGCTCACTGCATATCAGCTTATGGGCACTAATGGACAAAAATAACTGAGTTAGATGCAGTTTTTACTCTCATGATCCATAGCACACCTTCTGTTTATAAACTGGGTAAGTCTCAAGCATTTGCTTCTCTGTTCTTGGCAAAAGTCTTGAAAGGGACATGAAAACAAAATGAAAACTTCAGACTTTGTATTTAGTCAAGATTTGTAGCACAACTCCTGACAAAACTGTGGCTAAGTTTTCTGTCCATGACAATTCAAAAGAAACAACATCATATTTTCTGCAGTCATTTACTTTTTTCTTCAAATGCCTTCTTGCGCTAAATGTTACCTTTTGCAGAATTTGACAAGACTGAAGGCACTGACATCGAAAGGAGAGAATGCAAAGATGCAGAAGTATATTTCTTCACTGACTAGCCTCTCTTTTTAAAGTTTCTGAGGAATACCACTGTGCATTCTCAACCAAAAGTCAGTGACAACCCTTTATCACTTTCCTGTAGGTAAATGGCTTTGTTTATAAATTCTTCTGACATTGAAAAATAAAATATCATTCCTGACACTGCCTCATCTTACAAATCTATTCATACATCTTTTAAAAACAAGCTGGAAGGCATACCAAATAAAAGGTAACACCACACCACAACAAACAAAAGGAAACGCCATCAGCAACATCAACATGAGAAAACACAAACATACCATTTAAAAAAAATTATTAAAAGTAGATCCAAATAAGTACTTTGTTTCCAACCAAAAAAAGTGAATGCTATGAATGCATACATCCACACTTGTGACCTAAAAAATCCTGTAAGTCTCACAGTCCTAAAAGAAATAAACTGATCATAATGTACTAAAATACAGTGACTAAAAGCCTGTTTCTAAACAAGTAAGAGAAACATTAGGGAATTCCTTGGAATACCTGATCCTAGAGAATCATGGGACATGGGCAAGGCAAACCCTCAAAGCCCATTCCAGTTTCCAACTGGAAGAAAAGTAACAACTCTATGGACAGAACTACACCTTTTTCTTGCTTATATTTAAGGAAGAGCAAAATACAGGAACTGTTCTTCCCAATTCTTGTATTTGATTGTGTACATGTTGGGACATTTATGATACAGGAGATCCATGACTGGATCTTCAAGGAAATGTTTTCTTCAGGATACTGTAACAGAAAACCTAGCTTTAGACTTATTTAAAAGAGACAAGGCTGATTTTTGTTTTGAAAGGATTTTAAATGCCTTTTCCAACAAAAAAATTGTTAAGCTTTGCTTCTGAATAACTCTTCAATTGACAAGGACTATTCTTATGACACAATTTTCTTTTCTGAGCCCTTATGGTCACTCCTCCATTAGCATATTTTGGAACCCAGTCTGAGCAATGCAATCACCCCAAGGGAAAGCCAATGAAACTAACTCTAAAATTTGGCATTTCACTGCAGAAGACAGAGCTGAAATGCTACTTTTCCATTGTTTAGAAAAATTTTCGACCTAGCCTTTAAAAACATGCTACAGTGGTAGTTTGTACCTTAATTCACAAATTCGAATATGCCAACTTGCTACAATATGATGCAACGTACATTTGAAAATCTCCTTGTAAATCAGAAAAAGAAAAACTGTGTTAAGTGCTTGTTGGAAATGTCAATGGAAAAAGACAAAGTAAAAATGAATCAACAGGATATTTTTTTACAGGAAAACAAAGCAAATAATCTGATTCTCATTTTTGCTATTAATTATCACTCTATTGTAGATGTTACTATGCACATGAAAATTGTAAGCCTGCCTGTGTGGTAAACTCTTCTTCAACAGACTATAACACTTAAATTTAAAAAAGCCCATCAAAGTTGGGATTTATGTTTTTGAAAGACAAAATATTATATCTCTGCATCATCTATTTTTATTCCAGTTGGAAATATTGTTTGTAAAACTTTGCTACACCCAATGTAACTTTTGTGGATGTGTACAACATCTTTCACAAAACAAAACCCCAGGACATATTTGATTTGGTGAGGAGACAAGAAACAGTGTGCAGCAGAAAGACTATCCTAGCATATTTTATTCTATAACCATTACTACGAATTTTTCTTTCTTTGTTAGACAACAGTATCATTAAAAATGTGATTCTGAATGTAACCTTCTATGGTTTTCATGCATGCCAACTTGTCAACTTCTGCATGAAGGATATTTTAAATTTCTTTTACTTCTGGTTTGTGGTTTGTTTGCTCTTGTTTTATTAACAGATGGCAAACAACTCATGTGGGTCAATTTCAGGCACGAACTTCTATAAAATAATGTTCCAAGAAATTTGGCACAATATTACTTCAATTGTGATATTGGAAAGTCAATTAGCTTAGGGCTTCAAAAGCTTAGCATTGGCAGAAATTCATAGCACAAAATGAGCAGCATCAGCAAAACTGCAGTTTGTGAATTGATTGAGAAAGTTTTCATTACTAACAGCTGAAGTTAAAGACAACCATGAGTGACCGGTCACAAATTTCCATTAACAATACCAACCTGAAAAATAGCAGTAATAACACATGGAATAAAACATTTTGAACTGACAGCTCATAAGAAAACAGTAAAACAGTACCCTATTACTGTTACTGTTTAAGGAGAAAGTTGGTACTCATATACAGGTTATATACAAAATAACCTGAAAGAGAATCCTGTAAATGGTTTAAACCTCTTTCCAGTGACATGAAGGTGATTAAAAAAAAAAAAAAAACAGATTGGAAAGCAGTAAGGTAAAAAACTTTTTTTTTTTTTAATGGAATCATAATTTTCATGGGTTTTCCAAACTTCACTTCCAAAATGCAGATAGTGCATATATATGTGTGTGTGTATGTACTCGTGTGTGTATAATACTATAACTGATGCAGATTATTTGAACAATGATAGTGCTGGTATGTAAAAGCTGTAACTAGAAATGTGACTACTTTAAAGTTCGGAAGAAAAATATGAAAAAAACCGCATTGTGCATCTTCTTAGAATACAAATTGCCAACAATTAATCCTAGAAAATATTCACAGTTAAAAAAAAAAAAAAAAACAAAACACAACAGCAAAAATTACACTCTCAATCTTTTTTAATTTTTTTTTTTTTTTTTCATCTGGAAAGCAAAACATTGGGTTGCTTCATGCAAATTTGAAATTTCAAGACTTTTGAAACATGACATTTTATATGCAACACATATATTATGAGGGAATGTTCATGCAAGGAAGCTGGCATCTTGATATTTGTTTCTACTAGGTTGAAAATGTTACCACTGAGTCCATAAACAAAATAGTGACCATCTAAAACAAATAAAAACTCATGTTGGGGGTTGGATTTGTTTCCTTTTGCTTGTGGGATTTTTTCCCATTGCGTTCCTAGGGAACTACTTGCTGGGTGCTTATGGGCACTTGACCAAGGCAGGGAAAGGACGGGGTGGGGGGCAGTTGCTCTCTCTTGCTCCTGGCATCAGAGAGGGCAGGTCTGGCTGCTGCTGCGGGAGGATTTTCATTGTCTCCATTGGCTCTGATCCTGAGAAAGTCTACCATCATCAGCTCCTGAGCTCCAGAACAGTTGAGTTCATCTTCTCCTGCCCTGTTGGGCCGACCCTGTCCTGC
>VZUI01003417.1:0-18946 GCA_013401135.1 Cettia cetti
CCCCCTGTACAGATCCCAGACCCCCCTGTACAGGTTCCAAACCCCCCTGTACAGGTCTCTGTCAGTCCAGGGTATTCAAAGCAATGCTCTGGACTCCAACAATGTTGTTTCAACTCTGTGCTTCCCTCAGATTACCAGTACCAAATACTATGTTTGATGGTCTGCCGGGTGGTTCTCTCATTTCGTGTGACGCTATGCTGGGATCCAAATGACAATTCAGAGTTAAACACTTCAGATAGTGAGAAACTGAGTTCCTCACCAATTTATGTTAATAATACACCAACTTCATTGCTAGAGGATTTTGTCCTTTTCTCAGTAATTAACTCACAGGGCTAGGAAGACCCACCAAGGTGGATAATAAACCTTAGTGCTGAGATTGTCCTTCAAACTCCTCCATTTTGTCATGTTACTCAGAATTTTCTTCCCTTTTATTTCCAGGATCTGATTTTGGTTCATAAACTAAACTTGGCATCTGAATAAAGTTATATCCTCTCACCTAACTTGCTGCCCAGATGTAATAGAAAAGAAAAAGAAAGCAAGTTCACCAGTCCTTTCTAGTGAAATCTATTCCTGCCACATACTCACATTTGAAGGAGAAATACTGCAACCTTGTACTTGCATCCTTACCTTGGGACTACCTCCTCAGAGTTGTTATCCCAGTACCACTGATTTGAGAACATATTGGAAAATACATTGGACAGAAAGTGCTGAACACTGAAATAAACCTCACAAAATATAACAAAAGCTATTTTATTTCCTAGAGAAGTTAGAGATAGTACTCCTATACTCATACATTATCTGACCACAAAATGGGATTGATCCTGTTTCAGCAAGCCTTCAATGTTGTTGATGGTAAGAGTCCATTATATTATAGCTTACATTTTTGTCTTTCCTTACATGATTTTGAAATAGATAGGTAACTGAAACAATTGGCCAAATGATTTACCACCAGGAATTACGAAACTTTTTCTTTTCTTATTGAAAAATTAGACAAAAAAAGGTTTTTTTGTCTTATTGTGAAGCAAAATATTAGATAGCCATAGGAACAAACAATCCTGTGTATTTTATTTGGATGCCATTAGGCCTGTATATAGAAACTCACAGTTGTGCCCTTTCCTGAAGTTTACAACATTCATTATTTTTGCAATCAGAAAAGTTACTTGTCCTGTCTGGAAGCTATTAGCTTAAAAATTCATGCCTTGGACTCCTGTAGGGATAGAGCTGATTAATCTTTTTGCCATCACTTCTTCAAATTAAAATGTGATATAGATGTGTTGATGTATTTTAAAGGTTTCACTACATGGCATTAGCTAATATTTCTTCAATCTTTTACCAACAGCTCTGTGTTTAAGAAATGACATCCATAAAACAAATAAAGGAAGGCCAACATCTAAACAATCATCTTACTGAAGAGAAAATTGCTGGATAGGCCCAAAGCAGTTTTCTCCTATATTCAAAGAATTTGGGAATCTCAATCCTTGGAAAGCAAAAAAAATTGAACGGAAAACCCCTATGTGTTTAAGACTGCAGAGAAGAAGAAAAAAAAAATCATCTCCTTAAGCAAAGGAAAGTTAAAAAAGAAATATGACAGAAGAGAAGTATTGATACATATAGGTTTATGTGTCACTATAAAAGGCAGTGTTTGTGTAACTAAAAAAATGTAAGACCAAATGATATGGGAGACAAAGATATTGCAATCTACCCATGCAAGTTAAACCTATCAAATAATTAAAGCAATTTTATCTATTAATATGCATGCAAGTAAGTATTTGCTGAAACAGAGTAGTCATGAATATTCAGATGATAATCAGATGATTTAAAATTCTAAATATTTAACTTAATAACTTGTTCTAGTTTCATGTTTTCATTTTCCATAAGCTGTTTGCTGTTCATTACTTGGTTTACATCATAAAGCAGAAATTTCAGTGATCTATCATGACATTCAAATACTGTATAAAGTCCAAGTAATCAATTTATTAACAGTTTATGAGAAAGCCACAGAACAATTGCTCATCTCATAAAGTTTGAATGCCAATGAGAAAAAGACATCACAAATTTTTGGACTAGCTTGTGTATAACAGCATTTGATACTTTAGAGGTGTTAGATTCACTGGTATTACTTGACTTGTTTTAATTCCAAGGAATCTGGCTTTCTTTGTGCAGGAAAAGAATCTATTTCACATATTTTCAGATCACAATGCTAGTTAATGCTTACCTTTTGAATTTGGGGAATTGTTTCCTCTTCTTTTCCCCTGAAGAGTCCCAAATGGAAAAAAAAAAAAGAGTTCTTTCCCAGTGTACAGCAAGATTCTGCTTTGGTCTGAATGGGGAATATGGTGAAATTTATGACCTATGTAAATGATTCATGATGATATGTACTGCACAGAATAGTGTCATTGGAGAGAAATCTGTATCTGTTACAGGCCAAGCAAAAAACAACTCACAGTATAAGTAATATTAGAGATATTTAAATGCTTACAGAGAAAGGTCGCAGAATTTACGTTAACTTGTTTAGAATAAAAGTTACATTATTAAAAACCACAAATGTGCAGTGGAAAAAGCCACAGGTGAGACGTCCTCTTCCTCATCTGTCTGTACAGTAGTAACTTTGCTTGAAGAGGAGTGATATCTCACTTCAGAGACAGAAGCCTGCTAATGCTACCAGAGCAGAAAACATTTCTGTCACTACAGTGGCTGAGTATAGATTGCCATACAGTAGCTGAGCATGCTTTCATGGCATGAAATTTTGGTGTGGCCCTTTTTTACAAATGTCCATTTAATCCTTGTGTAGACCCTGCATGCTCCTCAGAATAAGTTTCAAAGAGTAGCTGAGATTTCACTGTGGAGACTTTCTGCACAATTCTCTTATACATTGATTCTAAGACAATTTTGTATTAGTGAGTGCTAAGGAGAGAAAGTACAGATGACAATGTGTCTGTAAATAATTCAAAGAAAGCAGAACAATTTCTGGGAAGTTTTTCCGCTTTCTGAAGATATTACAATCTTTGATGCAGACTAGTTTAAATCTGCATTTTAAAATCACATAACATGTTTAAGTTCCAAAAAAAGAGAAAGGTGTAAACAGAAGTGTCAACCAGCCCTTCTGGCTCTTGAAAAGACACCTTGAATTGAAGTGAGAGACTGAAAAAAAAGGACTGCCTGAGGAGGGAAACGTCAAAAATGCATGTCACATGAGTGTGCATCTTGCTGGTACTTGCAAGACCAATTCTTATCTCACAAGGGAAGAAGCTTAAGAACAGAGTGACTCTGATGGAGGTCAGCGCATGATGTACACTTTCCCTGGGATGTAAGTAACAATATCAGTGAACTTACAGCCCTGCTCCTGAGTGTGTTATGGCCTTTAAGATGAGGAAAAGAAAATATGGACAGCTATTAACATTACAAGCATTTGATAATGTTTCCAGCTTCAAGGGTCCGAAATGAGAGTGGAAGGAACATATCAATTGACACATAGCAGTTCCCATTGCCGTCAGGTTCCAGTAGGCTAAGGCATCAAATAGGTAAGTGAATTACCAAGACACAACCCACATCTAGCTCACTGTGTAGGTAGATGTGGTCTGGACTCAAAAGCAGATAGTAAAGTTGTTGTCTGCTGATTTAACCATTGACTTCTCATGGATCAAATGATGGGTTTGTGGATCATTTTGGAAAACAAATTCAAAACATATTTTCATTAGCTTTTGTGCAAATGCCATAAAATCTTCCGCTTTAATGTTTACAAAGAGGACTTGAGCCAAACTTTACCAAGTTTCCCACTGATTTCAATGGGTTTGAAATTGAAGAAGGAAATAGTGTAATCTTGCATGAAGAGAAAAAAAATCAGGTTTAGATTTTATGAACTTAAAACTGATATTCTTTTTTTTTTTTGTAAGTGTTGCTAAGAATTTAAACTGTCTAACTGATTGCTTCTGCTTCCCTTTCCTCTGAGGGAAACAGCATTGCAAAAAAAGCCTTTTATGGACTATATGAGAAAAACAACACAGAACAATTATTGGAAATACAATGGATTGTAATGGATTTTTATATGTGTAGTTTATATGTGTATCTGTTGTTGAATAGCTGTTAAAAGCACTAAGAGATACATTAAGAAAAAAAAAAGGAATTTATATGATTGTTTTTCATCCAGCATGTTCTATAACATAATCAAAATAATTTTCTTCCTTTTTTTTTTTTTTTTTTTTTTTTTTAAATTTTATTCAGACTGTTGTTTTAGTTCCAGCTGTGTAACAGTGTTATAGCTCCAGAAAGAATTCTAGTCTAATTCTTCGGGCCTATCAATTCAAATCTTAGAACCTAGTACTTAATATTTAGCTTATATTTTTTTACATTAAATACAGATAGCATTGGTGGGTCATCCTGAGTAAATAAGTATTATGTGTATTTTAAGTTGTTATTTAAGATATGTTGCTTAAACATATCCATCATCATAGACAAGACTGAGTGTAGCTTTTCTACCTATATTAGAAAATATGAGTGACAGTTTTTTGAAATTTTGCTTTGGATTTTTTTAGACATAGGTATAAAAGAAAATTCTTGCAAATAGTTCACAATAAAGAATATTAAAACTCAGATATTATAATTCCTCAAATGACTAAATGATTAAGAAACAAATAAATTATTGACTTTAACAGAAAACAGGAATACAGGGAATACTGGACCTGCAATTCAGCAATACAAGGGTGTGAAGAATGAGCACGATATACAGAAATGTAAAGTTAGTGCTGAATTTTTAAATATTAGATTTCTTTCATAAAGATAAATAGAAGCAGAAGTTAATGTAGAAATTATGGTCAGATCATATTTCCTCTATATCATTTCCCTCTCCACTCGAGGAGAGGAGAGGACTTTGGTTCAAAAGTTACATTATTAATGTACGTAACCTAATTAGCCTGTACAATTCTTAACATAGAGGTAAATTAATGTTAACGCCACATTCAAATTTAAACCAAACATTAGGGGAAAATACTGAGTTCTATCAAAGAATTAGGGAAGGATTCACTCTGGAGTAGTTCATAAAAAACCGCAGCCCTAGGGAAGGACTCATGGTGGAGACATTTTGGTGGATTGTCTATCATGGTAGGGATCTCACAGTGGAGCAGAGAAAGAATGTCATGAGTCCTCCCTCTGAGAAGGAAAGAGAAGAAATATGTAATGGACAAACTGATTAAAACCCCCATTTCAGATCACCTTTCACTTCTGGGCTGGGGACGAAGTAGAGAAAATCATGTGTAAAGTTAAACCCAGGAAGAAGGCAGGAGCAGGGGGAAAGATTTAAGACTTAATTTTTCTTTTCTCCTTATCTACTCTGATTTTGATAGGTGATCAATTAAATTAATTTCCCTAAATTGAGTCTGTTTTGCCTTGACAGTGACTGGTGAGTGATCTCTCCCTGTTCTATTTTGACCCTCAGACCCATTGTTATCATCTCTCCACAGTCCAGCTGAGGAGAGGAGTGATAGAGTGGCTTTGGTGAGCACCTGTTGTCCAGTCAGGGTCCCACCAACACCACAGTATTTAAAGAACAGCCTCCTTTAAGGTATCTTTTTGGGTCTTTTCTCAAATGGATTTTTTTAGTTTTTAAAAGAGATTAGCAGGGAGATTTTAACCCATATTGTAAAAGAATAAGAAAATGTTTACATATATTTATTTACTGCAATATAAATTAAGAACTATATTTACCCTGACATCCAGGTTAGAGTTTAGAGCAAGTACTTTTTTTAAAAAAAATATTTTATTTATTTCTCTTTTTATTTTGGTACAGCTGAAATGCCCATTTCCCACACATATTTACAGCCTGAAACTCTGTTTTCTCAGCATAAGCAAAGAAATTGCAAAAGCTTCAGTCTTTAAAAATTTAATTGGATCTATTTTTGAATCTCAGTTTGACTGTATAGTGCCCAGAGGGAGTCACAGAAATATCTTTAAAGGACCTAAAATAGTGTTTCTATTCATAAAAATGTCACAGCTTTACAGTCCAGTATCTCATAGCTCTGCAGGCTAAAAGTGAGTGCAACTCTCGAGAGGACAGTCTCTTCCCAGTGGAACAAAATATTTCACTACAAAATATTTCACTATTTCATAAAACTTCCACCTTAAGAAAACAAACAAACTAGCAAAAAATGGAGACATAGCTATAACAAAAAAAAAAAAAAAAAAAAAAAAAAAAAAAAAAAAAAAAAAAAAAAAAAAAATTAGATATAAATTTTTCTTATCCTAAACTTGAAACAGGTTCAGATATGGTGGGAAGACAGGAGTTTATTGATAGTATTTTAGCACAGGATTAAAGTTCCTTTCGTAGTGTGTTCACTGTTTTGTAAATGACCTACTTGAAGTTAACCTGATTGTATGAAAAATCCCATCAAGCTAAGCTAATGGATAGTTACAGCTGTCAGAAGTATATACAAGCTATAATGTTATACCACAATGTATATAAAAGAATCAGGAATGCCATCTGTATGTAGGTTGTATCTACCAGTTGATATCACTACATACACAAAAGGACATGTATTATTTTTGGGGAAAGAAACAAAAAATAAACAAGCACAAAAATCCCCACAATAGATATTTGTCTCATTCCTCTTCCTCCTGCACTCCTCAGAGACAAATATCATATGAATGACACCTTTTCTTTCAGCAAATTACATCATAACATTAATCTTTGAGGCAGTCTGACCCTTGTTCTTGTTTCATACAAATGTCTTCATCTCGAGCCGGCAACTTTGTTGTACATGGTAGGGCTTGTTTTTGTTATTTTTTGGGTTTGGTTTTTTTTTTTTTTTAATTCTGGCTCAATTTTCTTCTCTTTATATTTATATATACAAAATAGTATTGCTTTCTTTCACATTGCATTTGAGTATGTTCTCACAGGTATTTTAAATCCTCTTCCACCTTAAGGCTTTATTTGAACTCTGTACTGGTCCTTGCTACTAGCGGTGTCTCATACACTGAATGAAGGCAGACTGGCAACTTTCAGAAATCTTACTGGAAAATTAACAAAACCAAGTACCAAAGTTAAAATGAACCTAAAAAGATAGAATGAAACAAACAAATAAACAAAACAACCAACCATCCAACCAAAAAACACCACAAAGCCTTCAACATATAAGGCCCATATGAGACCCAAGTTAATTGGATGGAGAAGTTTAGCCTCTCAACAAATCCCAATTTTTTTGATAAATCAGGGATAATCTGAAATATATGAAAAAGCACTTTTCTAAGAAAGGAGTGGGTACCAATAGGAAGGAAGACAGCTGGAAAGTATCTGATAAACATCCATCCACTGGTAAATAAGTTCATGTTTTTGATAGTTCTACTAGTTCTGGAAGAAGAATTGAACAATAAATCAATAATACAAGAAGAATGAGAAAAAAAAAAAGAGGATTTAAATCTAAGAAATGAAAGAGAATAAATTTAAAAGCCTTAAGGCCTAAGGGAAAAAATTGAGAATTGAAAAGGTCTTATATACATTTGAGATAATTAATAGCCAGTCAGAAAACTAGTGCCTTGAGAAAATCCTTGTGGTTGAGGGTTGAGTACCCTGAACATGTGCATTAGCCATTCTAGGGCTTTAGTGAATCAAAAGTATTAGGAGAGCAAGACACACTGGGTTCACAGAACAGAACATATAGAGGTACATTTCATTTGCTTCTGTGAATTAAAAAGGCCAGATCACAATCTAAGTACTGACATATGGTCTTTTATTTTATCAAATTATTAGCATGGACACTGGTACCATTATGGTCCATGATAGACTAACAGTGTCCTACACATGGTTTCATTTGTGGTTGACAGCTGAGATGTTGCCATGCATTGCAGATGTTCAGACGTGATCTACACCATCTTACTGACCTGAAGGGCTTTCATATGCTCTCTGGCTTCTTTATCTCCTAGTTTAGGTAGAGTATTTTTGATACAGAGCACAGCATAAGACAATGATTTTTCTAGTCTACAAATACAGCATGAACCATAAAAAAGGAAGTAAAAACTGGGAAAAGGAAGAAGCTCCACAGATATTCCCATCAGGATAATGATCATTGCATCAGAAGACAAATGGTTTAATATTCTGAATAAATTCAGGAACCTTATTTAATTAATTTTTTCTACCATTGTACACAGGTGCAGAAACTGGTCTTTCTCAAAAATTGTTTGCAGTAACATTGAAATAAAAAGAGTAAATGATGGAGAGTGAATAAGTAGACCACATTGCTTAAATTTACTCCAAATGTAGGCCTATGTAAGCCATATTCAAAAAGAAAGGTATGATAAAAAAACTCTTTGAAAGCTGAGTTCATGACTAAGGAAGTTCTTTTGTCTCCATTAGAAATTCTAAGAAAATAGCCAGTGACTGGGAATATTTTATCTAATGTCCAAGAAAAAAAAAAATCACTATTGCTAAATGCCATAGGAATGTAATCCAACCAAAGGAAAAAAGAAAATAGTGTGGATAGAAAAATTTATAATAAGTAACACAGGGAAATTAGTGTCTAATCATATAATCAAAGACCTTAAAACTTTCAAATATTAGTGTTAACTGAAAATTTGCAAAAACTGAAGCAGTCTCACCCTCACTAAGTGCTGTTGCACATTCTGATGAGAGTTTTGAAACTCCAGAGGCCTCCATTTTTTTTCCATCTCCCACTGAGTATTTTCCAGGTTGATGGTTGTTTATGCTCATGAGCAATGGTAATGCAGTAGGTCAGAAATCACAGAGAGCTCAGCTCCTCCAAGTCCAGAAAGGCAGACAAAGGGGATCTTTTTTGGTACAGTCAAATAATTTAATATTTTGCTGAGTTTTTTGTTTTCACTTGAGAACTACACTACTTATTCTCAGAGGTCAGCTATGTGGATTCTTTTCTCTTTCGAGTCAAATTTGCCCAATAATCCTCTTTGGTTATCTCAGCTCTGTTTTTTCTGAAACTGCCTTCTGTCACAGAGAGATAAATTATGTCTGATGCCTTAGGCTACAGAAGGCCAAAATACGTTTTGTTCAGTCTGTAGGACACTAGCAGAGTAGTAATGCCTGTAACTGTTACTCCTTTCCATCTGTCCTGTCTTCTTGATATGTTTGTGAGTCTTGCTGAAGTCTCAAAAGTGCTTGGTGTCTTCAGACATTTAAAGAAAGTGCTGTTTGGGATCCAGATGTTTCATTTTTATTTCACTGGAGAAAACTCAGCTTGCTGATCCTGTTAGCATGATCAAGTGACATGTTTTCCTGTTGAGACAGAAGTAAAAATGATAATCAAGTGGAGAATGGAAAAAAAAAAAAAAAGAAAACCACAGCAACCTTTATATGATACATTAGAACTAAACTAATTTTCACAATGACAATTTATTTCGCTTTCTTGGGGAAAAAAATATTTTAGTTAGAGTAGATCTCTACCTTTGCTGCTTTCTATTTTCTCTGTCTCATACATCGATATGTAAACCTACAAAGTCTTTATATTCTTAAACAAACCTACTGCTTCTCAAATATTGCTTCTAATATTAAACAGTTTCTTCATCTAAATTTGAAAACTGTGTTTTGTTTCTATTATACCACTGGAATTGAAAGCTTTTCTTCAATTAGACATGAATTTTATGAAGAATGTCAGCATAGATATTTTTCAGAATATTCCTGTGATTACAGAGAAGATATTAATTTATCTATGTAATTTAAACACATACAACACGTATACACACAGAGTTTTTTCACTGCAATAATTCAGCATTATAAATATGCATCAATAAATAGGCATGTCATATAATTCATTTTCAGAGCAACCGACATGAAATAGAACATACTTTTGCTACCTTTCACTCCATTATGCATACTTATTAAGAAGCTTATAAAAGAGATAAACTTCTGATCTTTTCCAAATCCTTATGATAATAGCTTAATTTAATGAAATAATATATTTTTTTAACAGAAAGTGATTTTCATTTTTTTTTCACTGACATGATAGGGGATTTAAATAATGTAAAATTTTTGGATTTGATGGGTTTGTGGGGAATTACTTTGTTTTATCAACATTTTTGCACACAGCTATGCAAGATGTTCAGGGTTTCAGTGGGAGTATTGTTTGTAATGATAAAGACACTTACAAAGATTTAGACCATGAGACATATCCTCCTTTTTATCTTCTGTGTTAAGCAAATAATGCAATGCTTTCTTCAGTATTAGAGACCAATTTAAGAAATGTGTTTCTACTTCAACTGTTTTCTTTATTCATCCTCCATATGAGCTAGGTGCCTTCACTCTCCTTGTAATCAAAAAAATAAAACAGTCACTTTCAGAACACAAGTAATTTCTAATTAACGTTTACAAGAGCTCACATAAACCTTTTATTTTTCTTCCCTTACTGAAAATACTAGATTTCTGTCTCAGATGTGGACCCATCTATGTTGTGGCTATTTAAAGTTAGGTAAAATTAATCCCACTTGATATTTTTACAAAAGTCACCAAAAATCCTCAGCATCAATTTTAGGGTGTTATTAGAAGTATTAAATGCAGTTTTTATTTTTTTTTTGTTTTGTTAAGATTAAAATATGTGTATGCTGTGTCATATGGGTGGTCCATAAATACGACAGGGATAAAAATTATTGAGATATATATAATTCTATAAAAATAAGAAGATGTAAATGCTTAACTTCATATGTCTGAGATTAACAAAGTTAAGAAGAGATCAATTTGAAAAAGTATTGCGATGCATACTGTGCTTGTACAGATTTTGGAGCTTTTTCTTGTTGCCATATAAAATATCAAGGGAAATGTGGTTATGTAAGTGACAGTACACTGAATACTACTTGACAGGTAAGTCCTTCATATCATATCTTGTTATATTTTCAGTTTATTTCAGTTTTCAGTTTGTTTTTAATTTTTTTGATTTTTGAACACTTGGTTGCTATTTTCCTCAGTCATACGTAAAGATTGTGTTACACGTCATAATAAATTGTTTTTCATTTCCTAATAAGCTTGAAAAGGGTACCCTTTGAAATGTCAGGCACAGGTATTAATAAATTGCACTAGTACCTAGATTATCTTTCCGAATATTTTTCACCTAGAATATTTTTTAAGTCTAAAAGTTCATTTGTCCATAACTCTCTTGGTTTTTAATTTTCTATGTTTTTCTCCTTACAATTATTAGTAAACAAGCTTTATTTTTCTGTCTCAGGAAGGACACTTTAAAAAGTGTTCACTAAGATTGTGACAGTATTAAGACCTCAGACTCCTTCTCCTGATATCTGTTACAGACTCATAACTATAAAAAGACTTAATGGGACAATTCACAGCATGAAATCATTCTCCTTTTCTGTGTGTTTTACTGCAATAGTTGACACATAAGAAATAAGTATGATCATAGCATCTGTCTTGGGTTGCAGTAAGCAAGAGCTGTGTGTAAGGTTTCATTGTGCATGTATATATATATAATAGAGTTCATAAATTTAAGTATGATACTGATAGTAGCAGAATAAAGGGCGGATAATGTCTTGGGTTGCAATATATAACCAAAAGCATGTATTCTATTTCTAATCTGTTGAAACCAGTTGAAGAGGTGCTTTTTCTTTTAAACCCAGCGGGGAGGAGGCAGGTGCCTTCTGTTAATGAGCTTCTGTTAAAATCAGGTGGAGCAGTGTTCTTTATGTCTTCCACCACCCACCCTCCCTCGAGGAGGCCCTGTTAATGGACCATTAAGGCTCACCACATGACTGAAAACGTTACATCATCCCATTGTGAGATACTCCACCCAGTGGGAGAAGCCAAGCGTTCCTACTTAGATAAAAGCTGAAATTCAGCACAGCAGGCAGCCCATTTTCCACTGCATTCCCAGGGGAAAGACTGGACCCATCTTGCCACCACTAGACTCTTCTACAGGATTGTCTCTACTCCAACAGAACCACATCTATTACTCCAGGAGGATTTATTCGGACTGCTTCCAACACCCTGACCAACAGGGTGTCAGGTTGTATTCCAACTCAGTCAGTGTTTCTAGGATTTTTGGTTTTTTGTTTGTACACTACATGTGTATTTTTAATATTCTTAGTAAAGAACTGTTATTTGTATTCCCATATCTTTGCCTGAAAGCCCCTAATTGCAAAATTATAATAATTTAGAGGGAGGGGGTTTACATTCTCCATTCCAAGGGGAGCTCCAGCTTTCCCTGGCAGATACCTGTCTTTCCAAACCAAGACAGATTCATAGAATGTCTTGGGTAGGAAGACTTTAAAGATTATCTAGTTTGAGGACCCTGCCATGGGCAGGACATCTTCTGGGACTAGGCTTCTCAGGGCCCCACCCAGTCTGGCCCTAAACACTTCCACTTGACACAGCTTCTCTGGGAAACATGTTCCAGGACATCACCAGACTCACATTCAAAATATTTTTCCTTATATATAACCTGAATCTCTTTCAGTTTAACACTGTTTGCCTTTGTCCTCTCACTACGGACCCTATTAAATGTCTTTCTCTGTCATTCTTGTAAAATCCCTCTCAGTACTGAAAACTGACAATCAGGTCTCCCTGGAGCCTTCTCCATCCAGAACAGCCCCAGCTCTTTCAGTCTGTTTTTCATATCAGATATGTTCCAGGCTCCTGATATTTTTTTCTGGCCTTCTTCCAGACCTGCTGAAACAGGCCCATGGTTTTCTCTTAGCAGTTCTCCATATAGTGTCTCATGAGAATAAAGGGAAAGAATCACTTCTCTCAACATGCTGGCATTGTTAGTTTTTTTTACAGCCCAGGATACAGTGGGTTTTCTCATCTGTAAGGGCACACTGACAACTGAAGTTGAATTTTTCATCTACCACTATACCCAAACCCTTTCTGCACTGCTCTTATCAATCCATTCACACTGTAATGATACTGGTTTTCCTGACCCATGTGCAGGGCCTTGCGCGTGACCTTGCTGAAGCTCGTGAACTTCATCTGGGCCCACTCCTCAAGCTTTTCAAGGTCCCTCTATACAAGATATCTTCCTTCAAACATATGAATTGCATTACTCATTTTGGTGTCATCTGCAGGTTTGCTGAGGGTGCACTCAATCCCACTATCCATGTCATTAAGAAAGGCATTGAAATGTACCAGGCACAACATAGGCCCTTGAGGGACAGTGGTTATTTGGAAATAAAACAGATTTCTGCATTCTTATTCTGAATTTCTCTCAGTTAGTTTTGAACAGCTTAGAATAGGGATAATTTTATAATACTGTTCTAGAAATATTCACACAATCACCAAGTGAGGAAGTGTGCTCAGATGGCATAATGCCATGACAGAGAAAATAGCTTTGTTTCAGGATCCTTTTGCAACAGAATTCATTAGCTCAGGTGAATTTGTATTTGATATTTTTGGTTTTCTTCCAGTTCTACAACTAACAAATATAGACCTGACCTGTACATTTTTGAAAAAATGTTCCCTAGTATGCTGTTGAGGACACCATAAAATCCTATAATTTTTGCATTTTTTAATAAGAATTTTTCTCACGTGAAAATTTATATGATCATCTTGTCCAGCTAATGCTAGAAAAATCTAATTTATTTGTCTAGTGTATAAGCTTTGCAATGAGTTAATGTGTAAGAAGTGGAAAAAGTCTAGGAGAAAGATTTTCCTTTTAAGAAAGAAGACTATTCTAATTTGTTGTTTTTTTTTTTTTCTTCCCTTCTGCAAGCAGAACAACAACTTAAATATAAGGGCCTCAGTAAATGTAACAGCTCTGGCAAGTTGGTGTCTCTTATAATTTTTCATGATGACAGCTTATAATGACATACACTGTTATGTTGCCAACTCTCATTAGCGTAAGGTAGCAGAACGTTAGTGCTGTCATTTTCTTAAGCTGCCCTCCTTTTGCTATGGCATGGCATTACATATTTGTTTTAAATCAAACATCTGCTCTTTGTGTCTACAGCCAATCTGGAGAATGCTGCTTTCATTGTACAGCATGCAAAAACCAATATTTTGTTATTTATCGAGATAAAGAAGTTGATGATGTAAAAATGACATTTTCTTATCATTTTTAATGACTGAACTACATCTTTCTTCCAATATGTGAAACTACTCTACCTTTGACAATACTTAGTTGTTTCAGTAAAAAATAATTTATTAAGACTTATTAAAAGAAATCTTTAACTAGGCTACATTCAACAGATTTTTAGTTGTAATTTAATCATCTTGCTTTTTTTATTTAAATTAATAAAATTCCTATAAAATCAAGAATTACAACTTGGTTCTTAGTAATGTCAAACTGATTACCTCATTGTTTTAAATTCTAGGAAATAGAAGATGTAAAATATGCACATTTATCCTTATAAGGTATACTCATAAAATGAAGTTTCATTCTGTGACTAATTTTTAGGTAAAAGAAGAATAATTTTATGAAGAAATTACCAGTCAATTCTCTTCTTTCTAGAATATTGTCATTTTCCTGGAACTTCCAAGGAGATATTTCCTAGTCATATATGGCTAAGAATAATACCTGCATAAGAAAAAAGAATGTCAAAACATTTTAATGCAGAAAATATTTGATTTTTTTCAAGAGGTTAAGGAAGAATATTTTCTATCCTAATAGTTATTTAAAAAAAAAAAAATGTTTGGAACAGATAAAATGTGAGACCAAAAAAAAGGTTTAATATTTGACTTTTTTTTTTTTTAAAGCAGTGAACTCAGTTTTTATGACCAAGTTCACATTTAATATTTAATATTTCCTTGAAAGTACCGTAAGGAATATGATGTCCATGATACGTACCTTCACAGAAAAAATAATACTCTGATTTATTTAATAGCTACACCATCAAAAAATTGTATTTCAGGATGAAACAGGGGGAACAATGTTGAAATTTTAGGATATCAGCAGTAAAAGATCCTAATGGTGGCATTAATTTTAGTCCTTTGGGGAGTTGCTAACTGAAGCCAAATTGCTAAAATCTGAATTTATATGCATCTGGAAAAAGAACAGTTTCAACCGATTTTTTTGGTAAGATGGATTTATTGATAGACAGTCCTCTTTATATACAAGGTTGTAGATTAAAAATCCTAAATTTAACCCTTTGTTTAATGTATCAGACTTGTCGTATGGTTCCATAATCTACAGTTTATTGGCAGAATATTGGGAAGAAAGGAATCTGAGAGAAAGATTTCTGGAGAAAAAAAAAAGAAAAAGGAGGAAAAAAGAAGAAAAAAGAAAGAAAGAATGTCCCATGTCATTTTCTGGCAAAAAGATTTTATTTATTTTTTTTTTTTTTTTTTTACTTTCTATAAACCAGACCAAAGACAGCTGTCGGTGGAAAAAATGACAATATTCAAAAAGACATGTTTCATACCCTAGCCGTTAGACAGCTCATAATATTTCAGCTATTCTCCATGGTGTTTCTCTCCTTTTGCTGGGAAAGAGAATAATAGAATATCTCATCAGAAGAGACCCATAAGAAATGTCAAGTCCATCTCCCCACTTCTCTAAGAACTACCTAAAACGAAACCACATGAACAACATCCATATGCTCTCAGAACTTTGAAAGGCATGGTTCCATGACCACTTCCCTGGACAACTTCTCCAGTGACTGACAAGCCTGTGGGTGAAAAAAAACATACATAGCATCCTATCTGAACTTCCTTTGACACAGCTTCATTACATTCACTCTTGTCCTATCAGGGCTTCTTAGCGAATAAAAGATCAGAACCTCCCCCTCCACTATCCACTTTGAGGAAGTTGCAGTCTTTGATGAAGTCATCTCTCAGCCTTTTCTTCTTTTAAATTAAAACATGTGACCTCAGCTGCTTGCCTCAAGGCAATGGCATTTTCCATTTGACGATTTTGTTTCCTTCTCAGTTCTCTTGAGAAAGTGAACCAGCTGCTCATGTCCCTTTCAGGAATGTAGAAAGAAGAAATACTCTCATCATCAAAGTATTTTTACGGTAGTTAAAACATAAAATTATTCTACAACAGTACAATCCTTGTTTTTTTTTAATTATGGAGAAAATAATAGGCTTCAATTACTTCATTTGCTGAAGTTGATGTATCAATTTATGCTGAGTTAATCTAAAGACGATGTCTGTGTAGCCTGTTTATTACAGTGTTGAATAAATGAAGGTGAAAATTTGCTTCTCAATCATGGATTGCTGCTGAGTTACTGTTCAGTGAACTAAAGGCAAGAACAGGAGGCTGGCAGAATTCCGTCTCCAAGCCAAGACGGTGCTCAAGTGTGTTTACTTCCCATTTGTGTCTTACACATTGACAGCAACAGTGAAGTGACTCCAAACCTGAAAAAGTGCTGCAGGAAACAGGATAAAAGAGGTCTAAAATTTTTAATGACTACATTTTAAGATTAAACAGATCTGAAAATATTTGAAAAATTTATATGGCAGCTTTGAAAGATATCAAAAGAAAAACAGAAAACAAGCTGTGACTACAAAATGACACACAGAATAGGACATGCCAGCAAAACTCTAAAATGGGAAAGGACACATGGATTAAATGAAAATGAGAATAATTCTATTAAGAATGCATTGAGAAGAGACCTAACATATATCTCAGACAATATGACTCACTTGGTTTTTATTCTTGAATCTTCAGTTCTCTTAAAAGCTCTTGCAGAGCTCTTTCTTTTTGTACCACTATCTCATGCTCAAACACAAATGTATTAAAAATTTAATAGCTTTAAAAGGGGACCCAAGACTTATGAGGAATAAATTTCCACCCTCAACATCACTTTTGTCTGAGCAAGAACCTCAGGATACCAGTGACTTTTCATTACTCCCTGGACCAATTTTTCTTGGAGACCAAAGCTGCAGGCTTTAGGACACAAAGGAACTGTAAACATAACACCAGAGGAAAAGTGGAAATGAAATGTATATATTTGCATTGTATTACTGAATGTGTTACCTTCAGTGTGACTGTAATAATAATGTCTTTGATTAGACTCTAAGGCATAAATTAGACTAATAAAAATGATGAGTTCCACATAGAAGGCTTTTACTCTTAGCAAAAGCGTTCCTTTTTAGTCTTAGCAAGATTTTGAGTGTAACAAGGAAGGAAGAAGAAATTTCCTAATAGAGATGCAGGAGCTACTTGTTCCTTATTATTGCATTAATCACTAACTTGTCCTGTCTATACAATAAGGATCTTGTCTCACTCCAACCTTCACACTGATCCTCTCCATACTATGGTTAGAGGGTTTTTGAATCAGTTTACAGAAAGCAACAGTTTATGCCCATGTCAAACCAATGGAGAAAATCAAAACATCTTGTAAGCAGTGTTTTGCTTTCTATGTACTGAGCTCTGTGTTAAGACCAATATTAAAAGGCATTCTGTGGGAGATGGAATGATTTACAAGGCGGATGGAGTGATTTACGAAACATAACTTTTCCACTCATGTTAAGTACTTTGCACATATACAACTCTGACTTTTTGAATTAAAGTAGAAAAATATTCTTTTAGAACGAAAAATTATAGTCTATCAATATTCAGATTTGGTTTAAATCAGATCTCTTTAAATTCGCTACCTTTATTTCAATTCAAAGATCATAAAGATGACAATTAAGAATTCTCTTTTCCCTTACTGATCACTCATCAATTGAATTACTTTGATATTTGTTGTTGTGCAACTTTTAGCCTGAGGAATTGCTGTTTCCCTGTGCACCAGCTGCAGAAACAGATGTTGGATTTGGTTTGCTGGCACACATCCAAAAAAGTTTAAATGCAAAACAAAAATGATTTCTGGGATATTGCCAGGTGGTCCCACTTTCCCATCTGCTGGAGAAATTTTGACTTGTGATCACTTAAAAAAAATGTTTTGTAGACTTTGCAGTCATATTTCTTTTTAAATGCACACTTGACTGGCAGACCAATTTCATTTTGGCAGCATTCTATGGTTAGATCACCTTCTCAGTCTTGTTGGGTCTCTCGTCAAACAAGAATAAAAAGTATTTTGTGTGAGTGTCTAGTGAACCTGACTGACACATATGGAACATGGCAGGAGGTCCAAGGCCACTTTGGATGAAAAAAATCAGAAAATTTCCACCTTTGAGAAAAACTCACACTTGCAAGTTCAACAATAACAAGGAGTCTTTCTAGACCCTAAGCACAAAAGTTATGCCTGGAAAAATACTAAGACACAATGAGGAAAATAAACTATTTGTTTTTTAATTATGATTATAAATGCAAAAAAATCAGAACTAATGAATTGATAAAATACAAAATTATGACTATTCAATAGTTTATCACGTTAACTTAGTAAGGGAATGACAATATATCCCGATATTTTCTCAGGACTCTATGTTCAATGTCTTCAAAAGACCTTGTTGTACAAGCCCTTTGACAGCATTCTTGATGGCCGTTTAAACTGACCACATCAACAAACCCCACTAAAATTAAAACAAAATCAAAATCCCCACTAAATTAAAACAAAGCAAAGGAAAACAAAACTGAGATTTCATCTGACAATTTTATTTATATGAATTACATGTCATACCCTATCAGTTGTCTTCTACAGTTATTCAAGTGTCTTACCAATGTCATAGTTCTAGAAACCTGTATTTCTGTATGTCTATGCTTCACCATTCCAGGATGAACATTGTCTCTAAAAAAATACTGTTGAGAGTTAAATTTATTGGCAAAAACTTGCCTAGATTAATTGAATAAAGAGCAACAAAATGACATGCTTCAAAAAAACCCATTCTTTTCTGTAAAACTAATTTGAAAACTTCCAGGAATTTCCTTCAGATTCCTTTGAAAATGTTTCTACTTACATTCCAACTCCTTCTTCAGGTGGTCCTGTAGCCATTCCTTTATGTCATTGTTGTGGTTTGAAAGAAAACGAAGTGAGAGGCTCTAGACTAGAAAGACTATTTAATGAAAAGAAAAAGGAAAATAATAAAATAAAATAAAAAAAAGCAGTAATACAAAAAAAAACCCAAACCCACTGACAGAGTCAGAATACGACCTGAGCAGGGTGATGGAAG
>VZUI01003428.1:0-93752 GCA_013401135.1 Cettia cetti
GTTTTTTTTTTTTTTTTTTTTTTTTTTTTTTTTTTGCTAAAGATCTTAATTAATGAACAGAAGGAATGGCAGAATAGTATGAATCAGACGGGCTGGACACATGCAATGTCATGATAAAAGAGAAACCCCCTTTCAGAGCTGGAGTATTTGATGAAATAAAAGCCAACTTTCAGGCAGCTGTGAAGTTGACAGAAGAGCCTTTGTAACACTATAACCACCACCTCCTGCATGGGACAACCTCAGAACATTCTGAAATGTCTTTGGGATACACAGAAGCCAAAGGCTGATAAAGAGATGAGTCGGTCTCCTCAGAGGCTTGTAGGGGATTTCTCTGTCCTCTGTGTTCTCTGTTCTCTTTTGTTTGACTGTGGTTTTAATTCTCAGGGGGAGTCCTGGTGGAACTAGAGACCTTGCAGTTGCTGTTGCAACAGATTAAAAAAAAAAAAAATCCCATCCAAATAACAACAAAAACCCCCTAGCATCTTTTTATTTAAAGCCAAAAATTTATAAGCTGCTTTACAGAAACATTCCAAAGAAAGAAACAAAGAGTGAAAAGAGACTGCTGATGAATGGAAGCTTGTAGCCTCAAAGTAAAGCCAGGCCAATAGCACTTTATTTGGAATATTTGAAATCCAACTGTGTGTATGAATTTTGTCAGGCATAAACTGGAGTTTGTTCAGCTTCTGTTCTTTAAACAAATGTAGGCATGCAGTTGCACAGATTGAAAACTTCAGACCTAACCAGGAGAGATCCTGCCATGTAGAACTCCAGTCAGATTTCCAGTGAGGGCCATCCAAGGGAATCCTCTGGTCAGCTTTGGGAAATGTGTGCCTAAATCCCCCATGCACTTCTGGAAATCTGTGCCATTTTGTGTCCATGTGGGGAACTGTGCAACTTTGTGTGGCTGCAGCTCTGAGTCCACAGAGATGGAGGCCATTTCTCATTCTTACAGATGTGGATATCTTATCCAGGAGCTGGCCCTGTAATTCCCATGACACTATTTGTGTTCTACTTTTCCACTGCTTTAGGCCTACAATTGTTTTGCTAGTTTGCTGTCAATAGTCTCTGTCAAGAACTATCAGAGGGATATGGAATGTGGCTATAACTGCAAATAATGCCTGTGAAGATGAACTCCACACTTTCTGGCCATGAGAAAAGACCATCACCTACCCTTCACATTAAACCTATCAATCAAATCATCATTTTTTTTATTAGTGAATAGGTATGAGAGGGCTGGATTGAAGATACTCTCACCTAAAGGCTTCCTGCAGTATCATTTCAAGGACAGGCAAAAAGCAGGGAAAACAGTTTATAAATGGGTTAAGACTGGAGGAGGTGACACTCACAGGGTAGTATAACATCTGTAGACTTTATAAAAACATGATTGGTTCTCATAGACTATTTAGGATTCATGATATCAAACCCTTAAAGGCTTTGCAGGATCGGTTTGCAAAGCTTTGCAATGCCTGTCCATGTTTGTTTGATGTCTACTCAGAGTGCTTGTGGAAGAAATACCCTGGATATTAATAATGAGGAAAAGGAATTAATTCCTTCCATTTAGTATAAAACAGAGGAACTGAAGGATCACTAAGAAGCTTCATTTTCTTTTGATATAGGACAAGTTCTGCCCACATGGACACACTTTTTATCTGGAAGGGAGAGGATGCCTAAATGGGGCCATTACTGTCTCACAGGACTAAAAATATTTAGACCATCGGATCTGTGGAGGCACCCAGGCAGCAGGGGCCACAAAGCCATTTGCAAAATTTGAACCAGTGCTGTGTTCCCCACTCCAGTTCTTAAAAAAATGACCAGGAAAATCTAAAAATAAAGTGAAGTGCAAATCAGAGACACAATAAAAACTGCCTTAGAGAAGATTGATAATGTGTCAAAACAGATATCACACTTTATGAAGCCCTTTCTTTTAATGATACCTGTGAGAATAAGCTCCAGCTTCTTTCTTCTCCCTCCCTTCTTTCCAGATTTTCTCTGGCTGGATTCCACATAGCAGAAACATTACACAAGAAGAAGCTCTTTGCAGAAATGTAGAATGAAGGGTTGGTTGAGGGCATCAAAACAGGGTTTATAATGGAAACCTACACTCAGAGTATAGGACAGTTCCTTGGGGTTCCACAGTACATCAGATTTTATCTGCAGCTTATCAAAAGATATGTCTATTAAACTGCCATCTGTTGTAACCAAATGTTTACTGTTTGCTATTGCTTTTTGAGACTAAGTGCGGAAATGCTCTCTGAGTCTCTGCTGGATCACTTAGAATGACTGCTGCACGCTGCTGACTTTTAATAATTTTCAAAGGCTGGTAGCCAACAGTGAGAAGTACAACCTTCCCATTGAGCAGTACCATAAGGACTGTTCTCAGTTAGATGTCAGGGATAGACCACAGCTGAGAATATTCACTGGGTGCCGATATTTTGCAACAAGTTTTCACTTTCTTGTACTCCTGTGTTGTCCTTCAGACTTTCTGATATGATCCTGGACATTTGGGGGCATTTAGACATTTTTTGGCCAAACAATTCTGAATCCCAGTGAATAAAAAGAGGTATGCATTTTAGGGATTGCCCAGAGGGAGGAGAAATAAACTCTCACCAACAGCTGCTGTAACTTTGCTAAAGACAATGCTTTCAGAAGCCCTCCCTCCACACCAGCGATAACTTCACTTGTCCATGCCTGTATTGGCTTTTCCAGAGCAAGCTGTCCTCTAGTGTTTTATTTTTTGCATTCCTGATACTGCAAAAAATAAAATGTTTAATAATATATTTACAGTTGAGCAGAAATATTTTTTTAGAAGTCCTCTCCATTCATTTTGAGTAAGAAACAGGAGGAGAAAGTGAAAGGAAGGGACACCCCACGTGCCAGATCCATAACTGGTGGACATCATTCTCTATTAACTGAGCTCTGGGTGCAGAAACTCATCACTTTTTACATTTTTCACTGGCTGCTGGGAAGAAGAGCATTAAAAAGAAGAAAGTGCAGGCTCAATGCTCTGAATGCTGCTTAGTAATTCTCCAGAGAGGAACAGAGGGAACAGGCATGAATAACTCCTAGCAACTTTCCCGTTAATTAAAATCTGACAAGCAGCTGGCAGCTGAAAAGGGGAGCTGTAGGTGGGGGAATCCTGTGGTTCACCACCACATTCCTCACATTCATAAAAGCTACGGAATATTTCACTGTTGGCCCGCCAGAAATGTCGATGGAAATGTGAATTAAAAGAAAGAGCTGTCTGAAGGTGACAGAGATATTGGATGTAGCCCAGGTAATACAAAGATGAAAATATATGAAAGTTTATGTATGAAGGAACTTCTGTGAAAGCCTTTCATTCAAATGTAATACAATTCAAGAGATGCTATAGTCTGCAAGATGAACCCATCCAGGGAAGAAATTCATTTTTGAGGAGAGGTAGAATAAATTCCCTCTGTGCCATCCCTCAAACATTGGGGTAATGCTTTTGGCCTCAGTAGGTGAGTTATTCAGCATCTCTGTGGGAGCTTTTCTGGGCTGCAGCTTGCTGTGGTGTACCTTTCCCTGCCCTCCCAGGCAAAGGCTGTGACAATTTTCACGACAGCTCTCACACTCTGAAATCATCAGCCTTGTGATAGTGGCTTTCAGGTTTCTGATAGTAGATAACTCCTTACAAAAGTACCTACTTATTTCCTGAGGGAGAGTACCTTTTATTTTCCACAGTACCATCTGATTTTTTCATGGCCTTGGCATTGGACTGCACATGTATGGCTAAACCAGACGCAGTGATTCCCCCTTGCAGCATGATCCCTTAGCTGGTGCCTCTTGTTCTTCTCTACAAATTATCTCCCTCGTGGTCAGGAACAGATTTGCAAAAGAATGCAATTATTGCCTCACAACCATTATGCTTTGGGCCTTATAGGACATAATAGAATCTAATTTCATACTTTTCTCTGTTCAGATGTTAGTCAGAAGGGCTTTATGAAAAATGTGAGGTATCAACAGTGTCATATTTGGGAGGGCCAGAGCAGAAGCCATTTTGTGTGTAACAATTAAATGACATTTCTTTGCTCAGAGAACAGTGGAAAGTTGGCCAGTCATTATCATGTGGAAAATAATTTTAAATCCCCCTGGACAGTCACTACAGTCAGCTGGAAGAGTTTACCCTGAAACAAAAAAATCATATTGAAAATTTCTGTCTTTGGTACCATTATTCTGAATGCAAATCAAAGTCTTGAAAGTAAAGGGAAAAAAAACCCCCAAAATAAAGAAAATTAAAGGTTTCTAGGTTTCCTGTAATCAGTCACCTTAATTTCTTCTCCATCTCAACTTTCTAAGGGTTCATTTCTCTTTGGTGGTTGGAATTTAGGCAGAATGTTTGTTGCCCAAACATTAGAGGTGAAAAAAGCATGTTATTTAGGAGTGCTCATAGAGACCCTTTTCTGATTCCTCTATCTCATTAATATTGCTCCCTATGCTAACTTTCTCATTTGTGTAATTGGATACTGCTGGAGATCTAACCAAAAGTGACTCTAATCATCTTTTCATCCATAGATGGTTAAATGTAGGGAACTATTTAATAGTTCCTTTTTCTTTAATGAAGTGTTTCCTCTTAGCTAACAAAACTAGCAGTCTTCAATTTATCTCTACTAAGAGGTCTCACTGTAGTTCTGTTTTCCAGCTGAATAGTTTGCCTCTTTTTGTCTGGTGTGGTACAAGAGCAGCAGAGAGTGCTAATTGCCTGTGTTGTGTTCCAAGACTATCTGCTGAAATCTGGGTTTACCATGGTGGTTCCTTTCTTCAACAGCTTATAATTCAATGCCCTTACTTTACTTTTAGGCCCTGAATTTCTTTGCCCATTTTCTGGAAAAAGTAGCCTTCAAGACCCTCAACCCCCCTCTCATCAGGATTTCTAATTGGGAATAGATAATTAGTGCATCCAAAATAAGTACATGAACAGTTTTTACACAATTTTCCAGATTTGTTGTTTTGTCAGAGTTTGGGATCACCCAACAAGCCTAAGTAGGACCTCCAGGTTTAGTTTTCAAATCCCTGAGTGTCACCTCTACTTGCTCAAATGTATACCTTGTAAGAGCTGCAAACCTGTGGCCTGATAATGTTCATCAATTATAATAACCATGCCCTGAACTAGTTAATTCTATAATCCAAATAAATTAATTTTTGGTGCTTCATTTGAAATACTACAGTTCCTCATTGCCTTTGTTTCCAAAGACCTGAGTAAAAAAAATTCCTCCCAACCTGAACAAATCCACTTTCATTTTAAAGTCAGTACCCCTTGTCCTATCATGACATGTCCTTGTGATCAGTCCTTTCCATCTAAGCCTCCTTCAGGGACTTCAGTAATGATGCAGGATTGTGATCTCTCCTGCACTATGGTCTTGTCCTACACTGAGTCTTGTCCTGCTTGAGTTTTTTAAACTTTTCTTTCTTTCTGTATGCAGAAATCAGAAAGCATCACTAATTTCCTATATAATATTTCCAAAAGTCTTCAAATTCTCCAAAAGTTCTTTCTCAACTCTTTCCCACTGAAGCACTGAACTATGCCCACCTGGGAAAATCTTCATTCCTACCATGGCAGCAATCCCCCCAGAGCTTGAATAAAACACACCTATTCCTGTCCTGGTTTAGTCATTGCAGATGCTCCTCACAACTTGCCGGTTATATTGGTTCATAGGAATTTATCCTTTCCTTAAAAATGCCTATTTTTGCTGTTTCCTGAGTAAGCATGAGACACACTCAAGGCAAAAGGAAGTTTTGTGATCATGAAGCAAAGTTGTTTTTATAAAATAAACACACACAGTTAATAAAATGCAGATACAAAATATATCCAATGTGAATCTCATGTTCAGTTGCTCCTGTTTTAATTTTCTTTCAGAGAATCTCTCTCAGACTCCCTCCTAGAATGGGGTCCCATACTTCAGTTTCTCTTTCTTTTTCACACCTGAGCAGCTGGTAGTTTTTCACTTTAAAGGAAATTCCAAAGCATTTATTGAGTGATTTTTTCTTTGTGAATTTAGGGGACCTTGCTTTGCGTCATTGGGAAGGATGGCGAAGGCACGCTCAGACAATTGGAGTGCAAAATTCTAATATCTCCTGCAGACTCTGGGACATTGTGAAAATCTTTCTCTTGATATAATACCTTTCTACCTTTTCTTTATTTTTTTTAACAATCAGTTAATTGAAATTTTCTAGTTTTAAGGTTCACATATTTGAGAAAAGTAAAAGAATAATAAAAGACATGGTTTTTCAAGAAACATTTTTATTTCCATTAATCAATATTCTCAATAGATTAAAATCATGGGAAAAAAATCCCCAAACAAGTAAGCACACTTACACACTGTATTTGTTCCACATATGTGTAATCATGCAATGCAGATATTTATAAGGATAACAGTACAGTACCAACCTGGTTCCAGCAAACAGCTGGAAAGATCACACCTCTTTTCTAAAGCAAATTGTGGGAGAATTCTTTTGATATTTCCTCATACACCCATATTACTGGAACCCATAGCTTCCTTTTACTATTTGCTACTACTCTATACGTGAAATAAAAAAAAAAGTGGTTGAGTAGAATTTATTACACAATGAAACATTTTTGTGATAGACTTTTTTTTCTGATAAACTGAGGAGCAGAATAAAGCAGAATAATCAGAATTATTATTCTTCCTAATTTTTCTGGATGTATTCATTAAAAGGTTGTATCCTGTAAAAAAATTAGTAATAGGAAAAAATGAATTAATGGTACTGTGTCAGACTGGCTTAGTATAATGGTCTATATTACTGCCTTCATTCTACAAAATAATATTTAGGGCTTTTTTTTTCCAGGGAATCCAATGAAATATCCCAATAGAGAGCAACAGACTCCTTGGTTGTGAAGAGACTACAGTCAGCATTTCCAATGAGGTGCTAGAGCCAGAAAACAAGATGCCTCCACAGCACACCACCTCCCTGTCTTGCCACTTCTGTTTTTGTACCAAATATTCATTTTTTTCAGTCTGCCCAGAAAGCAGAAAGTTTTAATTTCTTGTGTTTTCATCTGGAATACAAGTCTCATCTTTTGGGGTGTATAAACATTGTCATAGCTCTGCATCCTCCTTCCATCCACTGAAAACACTGCTGGTAAACCCGATTCACGACTTGGCAGTCTGATTGCACTCTTCTCCTTGCATTCTTGTATTATTTATTTTCCCATTACTGTATCAAAAACAAGCTTCTTATCTTTGTTTGTAAAATCCCACAGTGTTTATCTCCATCTTCTTCAATCTTCTACACACACAAGTTTTGTTTCCATCTTCCTTCATGCCCATAATGCTTGATTTATCCCCCTTTCTTTAGTCTACTCCAAGCACACGCATAGTCTGATCACGCGTCCTGAATGACACCACCTGAAAAAAGGGTGTCATGTTTCCAGACATCATTCCTGCTCCTTATTCAAAATACTTATGATTTTGGTCCACATGTTTTTTCTTTGATTTTTCTCCTCTTCCCAGTTCCTACTTTAATTTCAAAACCTAGAATGAATCACATTCTAACAGATATATTTTATATGAGTCCTTTAGGCAACATCACTCGGGTTTTTAATTCTGGGACTTGCATGGTGTTCATAAAGATCTCTGTTCAGGAATAAGGGTTGGAACGAGCTGATCTTTAAGATCCTTTCCAATTCAAGCCATGATTTTATGATTCTATGGATACAGGTGCGGAAAGGACATAGAATTCCCCAGAGTCAGACTTGTTTGGGTAGTCGAGCTTGAACCTCAGCACTGTGCTTTGTGCAGGGGAGATTACACTCCCTCCTCATCATCACAAAAGATACACAAGGGTAGGAAGAAACAAAAGGGATGCACAACTGGCACACCATGACATTTCTGGCAGTTAGGATACTTCCAGTGGCATTCACTGCTAGGAAGCTGAGTGCTAACTCTGGAACTTTCAGAATCAAGACAAGAAAAAGGCTGTGCATCTTTCACAACAAAACACAGCACATACAAATGCACAATGAAGAGAGAAAAAATTTATATAATGAATGCAAGAGAGGAAGGGGGAAGAACAACTTCAAAACCTGTTCTATTTTAAAAGAAACAAACTACCACTTACTTTTTTTTTTTCTACCCCCCCACCCCTTTCCTCACTTATACCATTATTAAAAATAATACAAGTGTTGAAAGGACAGCTGAAGCCTTTTGACTCTATTCTGTAACAGACTTTTTCAACTCTGTCTTTTTCCCATGGAGATAACAAAAAGCCCTGAAGTAAACAAACCTCAAGCAGATCTCCTAAAACTTATAGTCACTCCTAAAAACTCACTAACTGGAGTATCTGTAATTATTTGATCACCTTCTGGTTTTATATTTAATCCAAGGATATTTTTTTTCGTTCTCTTGATCTCCTTTTTTAGGTGTCCCCCCTGGATTTTATGTTTATCATGTGAGATGAATATTTAAAACATTATACCTGTGTAAGGAGGTGCAATCTGTTGACCTAATTCAGCATCCCCAAATGTCTCCTGCCTCCCTGTTCCTTCAGTAGGTATAAGAAATCAAGAGATAAATTTCCTTGCCAGAATTTCTCTGAATTTTGCATGATAAAACCATTGTGGATGTGGAAGAATAAGGCATTTCTGGAATGCTGGTCTATTTTTAGCTCTGTATATTTCAGTGGTCAAAGTTATGCAAGCTTTTTCTAAAATAGTGCCACATGTCCTCATAGTGGAACACAAATACCTTACGGTTTTATCATCAAATGAGGAAACAGCCCTAAACATCACAGGGAGACTGCTCAATGGGTGGTCTGAAACTCCTATCTTTCCTTCTTGGAGCAGAAAGGAAACTCAAGTATCTGGTCCTTGCAAAAGAGACTAATGTGTGGCTAGATCAGATAATTATGGAACAGTTTACACCAATAAGGTCATTAAACCTTACTGTTCTTAGGTTCACATGCTTAATTATCAGCAATGTGAAATTTGAAGAAGTGGGTGGCCAATTATCTTCTTATGCATCTTTACACAGTCAGTTTAATGATATGCTATGGATATTGTAAAGCATTAGGATCTTTAAACTCGTACTATAGGATGCAAGAGTAGCTTCTATCTCTGCAACAGATAGATTTTCCTTCATTTAGAACTACATTAAATTATACACTACAAACACTGTCTGCAAAAGGACAGCAGAAGCTGTTTTTTCCTTGGAATGTGTGAAATCTGTTGCTTGGTAATTGCTATTTTTAATGCAGCCGTGTAGCAAAGTGCAAAGTACATTAACACTTTATACATCTCTGCACATAAAGATTACAAATACATTCATTCTTCAACCTGGATTATTCAAATGCAAATCTTCTGTAGAATGGATCCAGTCTAAAACACAGATCAATTTCTTCAAAATGTCTAAACCCTTATTTTGGAATCCTGCTTTGTGGGGGTTGCTAAGACCTTGCTCCCTCAGATGTCTCCAGTCAAGTCTTTGGACCTAATGCAACTGTTTGGCAGGAACTGGTGGAAGCGCAAATCCACTAACAAGGAGTATGATGTAACCAACAGTTCCCTAACAGTTCCCTAAAATCTGGTGAACCAGGTCTGCTTTCAGATCATAATAACATCCATACACTCGACATTTAGGACACTCGCAGTGGATTTAAAACTAACAAACCAAATGGAATGTAGTCTGGAGTGCACCCCAAAGTCAGATGGACAATGGTTGGATTATGGAAATATTAAATGTTCTTCACTGTAATTCACAGGCTTCTCTCTTTTAATAAAATCTATGAAGTATTCAAATATATAAAAAAAAATGCTGCAAATTCACCATATTTGTGAAAGTTTGGGGAAATAAAAGCTCTGGTTAAATTCTGCACTCCACAATCTTTTCTTCTTTTTTTCTTGCTTTGAGTTGATGACATTCAAAGTTTGAAAATTATAGCATTGAAAAAAATCATGCTCACTTTTTCATAGCAATGCTGTTGAAGTTTTTGTACAATCAAAAAGCTGAAAATACATCATCAGCTTTGCTTCTTCTTCCCTTGCTGGTGGTCTGACTAATACAACACCCTTAGTAATGGATTGCAATTCCTGCAGGGGAACATAGCAAAATTATTTGAAAAAATGTTCTAACTTACTTTTGCCTTTTTAAAATCCCAAAAACACTCCTGTTAATGGAGCCTTTTGTAGACTCTCTATCCTTTCTTACCAAAGCTTGCATTTTTGGCCTAAGTTTCTTCACAGTGACCCTTTTCAAATGCTCAAATAAAACATGTAACTTTATTTGCAGTTCCTGAGGCAACCACTGTAAATGGCAGCAACACAGAGAATTGCTGTAAGTTTACTGTTATGTCACTATGGTGTCCATATATAAAAACAAACTACTGTTTTCTCTGGAGCTGTAATAAATACATTTTAAAGCACCCAGTTGCTAAGGGCGCTGATCGCCTTCAAGAAAGAACTCGAAAACGTTTTCCTGGTGACAGGGAAGGGGGCCCAGCAGCACTGAATGTCCCAGCCTGGCATCCCACAGCTCACCCTGCCACCACTGCTCCTGCACCAGTCCAAAGAAAGAGGGAAAGGGTGGCTCCATTCCTTGGGACAGCACCTCAAACCGAGAGGCTAAAGGCAAGCTTTGTGATGGGAGACTAGAAAAGCCATGGATGCTCCCCCCTGTGCATTGTCACAGCTCCTAGGGGATTATGAACTCTGATGGTTCCCATTCTTCCTGTTCAGTGTGTAGCTGAGCAACTGGACCCCAGATTTTTGGGGCTATCATAGCAAAGCTCCCAGCTTGTCATGTGCATCCTTGAATGTGTGTGCTCTCAGGCAAGGTGTCAGGATCAGCAAGAAAATCTGAGAGTGCTACTTAAAACTTAGGTGCTGCAAGCACTCCTACCTTGCTAGATCTTCTCTAAAAAAACCAACAAAATATTGGCTTTGATTTTGACACTTTGATTGGTTTAGATGTGCAAATGGAGTAGCAAGAAGCTCTGCTCAGGAAAGTAAAGAATCCCTACACGGCACCAATTATGTCAGATCTGACTCCAAAATATATCTCATTCTCCTTCATAGCATTTTGTCTTCTGAGATGAGCTAAGGTGCAGAGCCAGAACTGTCTCTGCTCTGGCAATACTTCAGAACCCTGCATATTGGCATTAGTTTGAAGAACCTGCAGTTTCCTTCTGCCTTTGTTACATTTCTTTCAGAGCAATCTTCCAGTGGAACAGTTTGTGAGAGACCTCACTCACCAAGAAGGTAAAAAATGCCTCTGAATGATGAAGAAGAGCACAATGCATAGCACCCTAATTGTACAAAATCTTGTAAGAACCTCAGCAGTCTTTCCAACAACATTGCACCAGCTGTTTCTGGTCTATTTGGAAAACACAAGGCAGTATTTACACTTTCACATCATCTTAATTTTCTTTCAAAACTCAGCAGAAGGAAGAACATACAGACACCTCACTGCTGTCACCATGGTTATGCTTCTGACTCACCTGTCAGAAAGGACATAACTCTGCCCTGTTTGCTCAGCTAGATCCCCAGCCTCAGAGGAGAGGTGTCTGGGCACTCTGTAGAGTCTGCCAGCTGTGGGAAGGCCATGTGAAATTAGCACAGTTGTTTCCATCTGGGTTGACCCAATATGAGGAGAAACTATTTTAGTTTTAGTGAGGCTAAAACATTTTCACCAAGAACTGAAGTATTCAGAGCACAAAAATGTGAATATTTATCACCCATGAAGGCAGAACATTTTATTTTGTGAAGCCTTATACTGTTTCTTAAAATGTCCAGGTTCAGCAAGTGTGGCGAAATAAGACCCTATGTTAAATAACCATCCATAGCAAAAATATAGAAACATTCATGTTTTAATTACAATTCTTGTTATTGCATATTTTTTTTTTTTATTCTGCCAGGAATTGAGACGTAAAAGAAATTTAGTTTGTGCTTTGTGAGTCATTTGATAAGACTTGTCTCATGGCCAAAAGTGTTTGCTAAGGGGATACAAGATTTTGGTTGAGCTACCCCAAATTTGATGGCATTACCAGCGAGCAACCCAAGAGTAAGGGCAGCACAAAGAAGGAGCAAGTCCAAGATGCAGAAAAGGATATAAAGAATGAGATTAATCTATCTGGGAGAATTCAGAACAGAATACACAAGTGGGAAACAAAAGATATAGGCAGGTGTGAGATGACGAACACAATGTCCTGCAAAGTCAGAACATCTGAATGTTGTGACATAATGTTAAACCAATGAAAGTGACTCATGTGAGAAGGGCAATTCTATTAAAAGAGCAAGATAAAATACAAAGCTGAAATATTTAAAGTGCAGGACTGGTAATTAATGAATTTATCAGTTCACATTTTCCAAGATATAAACAGATTATGTGTTGGGGAAAGAACTAAATGCTAAAATGAGAGAGAAAAACGGGTTAGGACCAACTTACAGAAGGCCCATTACAGGTATTTATCAGGGATGAGAGTAGTTACAAGAGGCAAAGAGTGACCCAGAAACTAGACAGTAATAATTTTAATATGGTCTTTTTCAGGGTATAACTGTAACATCTCCAGGTATCTTACTGAATTTCTGTGAATTGGAAAGGGATTTCCGGTTATCTTAAAAAACTCTATCCCAGCAGATATTTTTCAATTATATTATGGGCTTAAAATCTGGAGCTAGAAGTTTTTCTCACTCAATGCAGTCATAATCTCTCAACAAACTAAAACATTAACATCCAGTTATAACAAGTTAATCACTGCAGAAGTGATGTAAACCAACTTTTTCTAACCATTGCAGTGGTCATGAAATTTTGGTATTGCAGATGTCCAAATGTGAAACCTCTCAAATTTAAGACCAAATTTCTTCTAGACAAGCCAATATCAGGCACTCCCAAAATGTGTCAATAGATATATGCTAAATCACCTGAACTGGAAAGCAATTTTCATTTTTGATGTGTATTGTAAATTTGCTTATACTCAAACGACCACTTCTAACATTTGAATTCTTCTTACTTTTTCTTATAATTTGAAGAACTTCAGTATATTTTGCACAGAAGGACAGAATTTCATAATGTTTCAAGGGGTCATCAGCTCACTGAGGCATCAGCTGCCCATGTTCTTCTTTCCAGGAGTTATTTTTCTGTAAAGAGTGTTGAGTTGTTGACCTACCCAAATGCTGGTGAAATCTCAGTAAAACACCAGGTAGTTCCCATTGTATCTGTCCAGTCCTCCGAGTTTTTCAAGTTTTTTCACGTTTTTAATAACCTCCACCCCTTGCAGGAACTGAGGAGACCGACCAGAGAGACCAATATTTGCATTAAAATTGTAAGTGAATTTTTTAACATGTTCTTGAAAGCTGCTAAGTGTTCCTTTAAAGTGGAAAAACCACCATCGAAAATTATGGGCAATAATCAGCTCCTCTGAGAGTTGCTTGTTTAACTTCAGTTTACTTTTAACAGGTGTTCCCATAAGCAGGAGAGACTTTATTCCCTTTTTTAAATTTATTATTCCCAGATTAAATACTCTTGATTTCTTCAGACTAAATTATGTTGTCCACTGACTGGCCTGGCACACAAAAAGGCTTTGCTTTCCCTAGATCTGCTGCAAATGTTCCTCACTATTTCCTCACCAACTTTTGATTGATAAGTTGCTAGCAAACATTTATTTTTTATTATTGCCCTGTTGGAATAATGGATTGGACTGCTATCCTTGAAGAATTCTGAGAAAAAAAATCAGTAAGATCAATATTCACCAAATTCAACACAGAAGACAAAGGATAAAAGAACACTATGCTCAAATCCCATCTGGCAGAAAACTCCAAGTTTCCAATGGAAAATTACCATTGCTAGGGTAAATATTGTGGCTGCATTTAAAAACACCAGCACAAAATTGCACCTGCAAAAGGAGAGAACAAGGCTGCAAACCAGGTGATGTTACTTCATCTGGCATACAGCTGCTGACAACACAGCTGCACCTTTGTTCCTGAAGGGGCCTCACTATAAAACTAGCCCAAATTTCACTTACACTGATACACTTATCCCCAAACTTTTGAAATGGCTTGGTGTCCATGTCCTAAGGCAGCAGTGAGGAATGAAGGGAATGAGGCCTTTCTCTAAAGAGGGCCTCAACTGAATATAGCAGCAGATAAAATGTTCTCTTACAAAGGTCATGGCCTCCATAAAATACAGTGATGAATGACTGACAGCTCCAGCACCACCTATTTGTAGCAGATAAAGTTAGAAGGTAACTTCTAAGTGATCTTGGTACACTCTGCTTAAGCTGCTGGCTTTCTCAAGTGTGGGTGTTCCTCATTCTCTTGTTTATACACATAATATTTAGGAAAGCTGTGTCTTCCCAAGGGTCCCATTGCAGTAACAGGGGTCAATGGTGATTGAAGTCAATGGGATTTCAAAACATGCCTGAAGATAAACACATGCTTTGGTACATTGCTCAATCAGAGACAGAATGAATAGCGCTGTTCAGCGCTTCTAATCAATAAGCTCTCATGTTTTTGAGACATACAATATCTGATTATGCTCCTTATCTGCTCTCTGCCATAGGAGTCCATAGAATTCCTTATATTTTTGTTTTTAGAAGAAGGTTTTTAGTTAAAAAGGCTGTTATGCTGATCTGAGAAAATATTCTAAGATAGTTAATAGCCAAAATTGAATACCCACTCTATTTTATTTACAGCTCACATTTGGCCTTTCAAAGCCCTCATTTCCAGAGTGTCTCACATTTTCTGCTCCATGAATTCTTAATGAGTTCCAGTTGAAAGTGCTACAGATCCACATTAGAATCATAAAACCCCCCTGAAAGGTACCGTGTGGCTTCCCTGGAGCCCCCGCTCCACCCCGCTACCCTGGCCTCCCGCTCTTTTGCTAAATGCTGGCAATCTCACCAGCAGTCGGGCCGACCCACTAGGTTTAAAAATCCTTTTAAGCCTCTTTATAGTAACAGAAACATTTGTGATTTATCTGTGGAGGCCTTTGTATGGTGCAGAACACCTGCAGCTCAGAGCGAAAGCCCCGCGTGAGCCTGGCGTGCTCTGGCGCGGAGGAGCAGCACTGCACAGCTCCATGGCCACAGCCAGGCCCTGGCTTCACCTTCACACTGCCACCTGCACCCCTAATTCTGCTCTCTGGAAAGGACTAAGAGCCCAATAAATCACTGTGTTTGTGTCAGTAAAACTCTTTCACTGCACTGACTGGAAGCCGAAGTCGTAGATGTCCCACTCCACTGCTTGGTGCAGCACGGATCTATCCTTATTTCTGCTCTGTGCCCGGAAATGTGGGAGTTTGGCTAACCTGAAACACAGGGCTAGATCCAGGCTTTCATCTGCACTTGTAGAAATATCCTCTCTAACAACCTGAAGCACCTGTGACTTTAGGCATTACTCTAAAAATAGATGTTTGCAGGCACGCAGATGGAATGAATTTGGAGAGAAGTAAAGGTTTCAGAAACTTTTGAAGCCCTTTAAGAAACATCATTACAAGAGATGTCATCTAGTCCTTTGTGTTTCTCTGTTGCCTTTGAGACGTTCAGCATTTTATCTCTGCTTGCATCTTTTCCTTTAGAAGGACTCTGGTCTACCAAAATGTGAATGTATTAAAGCATTAGCTCAGAAACTGCTCTGAGGGAGATATGGATAGAGGGCCAAGACACGAAGAAAGGTAACCTGTGCTGAAAGATGTAAACCCACAATTACATGAGGAAATCCACTCTGGCATCCTACAGCCAATAAATGTAATTTAGTGCAGAGGACAGGCAAGGAAGCCACATCAGCAACTGTGAAGACTAACAGCTCACACAAGAGGGAGGCTGGAGAGCAGGAGCTGCACATTGCTTGCTCTGGATTTCAGAATTTGTGCTGACTGTTTTAATGAGCACGGCTAACAGGGTCCTCTGACACATGCTTCTCCAAATCAGGGGAATTTATGTTTTTTAATTTATTTTACTTCCTGGGAATACTATGGAGTCCACTGAATCATGAGCATACATAAAATGGTTTGAGATTCTTTAAGGACATGGACCACAGAAGCCCAAAATGCATTCATGGTAAAGGCTACAAGCACTCTGTTGGATCCTGAGACATTAGAAACTGGTGGGGCTCCAGACACATAAAGGAAGGGTAAAAAAAGGATTGCTTTGTTTTATGTACTGCTGACAAGCATGACACTGCTTATCCTGGGGAGAGCAAATGTACATCACATAGGAAGGCAATAAAGAATTTCGGCTGGTTGTCAGTGTTCCCCCCACATTCCCTCCTCAGCTTGTGGGAGTCAAACGTTCCCAAACTGATAACAGCTCAACCCGAAAATTAATTTTCATTACGAACTGAGTCTGCTTAAAAGATGATCTTTTTAGTGAGAAACAGCTATTAAACGCCAACTGTATTTGACCTCTTGAATTCTCAGTTCACCAACACGTGATTAATAATAAATAATAATATAGTTCATAAAGTACTCTTAAACTGACACTGAAATGTTTTAATGAGCCTTCACTGGCTTGAAACTACTTTTGAACAGAAAATATTGAGCAGCTTGAAATAAAATGGAAAATTAATAAAGTATCAGGCTACATTTTGTTTGTATTTATCTTGGTGAAAATATAGATTTGCATTTGTAATCCACTTTTACTTAAACCTACAATCTTTTTTTTCCCCCGAATTCTTTTCTTGGATGAAAAAATATGCTGCAGTTTTGCCAGTTTGGCCAAGCAAATTCTCAGCAAACCCAGCTTAAGGATGACAAAATAATGGGGTTAGGTCTACATTTTTCCAGGCACTCAAGAAAGAGTTTGATGTGTCCTGTGACTTGCAGCAGTAAATGGCTTCCAGGAAATAGGGTGGTCTGCTCAGTACTGGGCCTCTGTGGTCTGCTGCCAGAGGGTGTGACAAGCCCTGGAGCAACCATGGCTTCCATTGTAAAAAGATTTTTAGGATTATGCCTTTGGGATTTTCAGAGACTATCCAGCAAAGTGCGCATCCAAACATTCTTGTTTCCAAACTGCAAGGTGGCCCTGAGCTCATCTTTAAGGAGATAAATGGTTGATATTGTTCAATTTCTCTCCAGGTTCATCAGCTGCCAGAAGTGCTCCAGATCACACAGGTTTTGATTCAGAGGTGTTGCCCTTTTGTTTTTTGATTGGAGCTCTATGGTCATGCTCTTTACACACTTAGGGCTGAAATGCCTCTTTGCATAAACAGACACACAGGGTACGACCCAGAAACTTGTCCAGAAACTCTTATGAAATTTCTAAAACAGAGCTCAGAGGTTGTGTTTGGAAACTGCTTGAGATAAAGGTTCCTCTTTTGAGGAGCTCCACCTCTACATTTCCTTCTGACAAAGGTAGTTGCTGATGAAACCTTATTAACTGACAAACACACAAAAAAAATATAAACCAGAAAAATTTTAGCCATTTCTAACTGAAAACATAAGCAGCAATCTGAGCCAGAGAGAGAGGAGCACTGCTTCCAGCTGGGCCAGGAGGAGGTGATTTGGTGATTTCAGCTACACCATTGAGACAAGGCCCATAACACACAGCTCTCCTTCTCGTGTGAGCTACAGTCAATGCTGCAAATGCATTTCCATGCTGAGTAATGACTGACACACTGTTCAGTGAGACCTCAAAATCTCCTGCTTCTGAGCTATCTCGAGGAATGTGTACACATACTTATATAAATAAAGGGGTGCTTTTGAAAGCATACCTTTGTGCCAAGCTTTTACCAATTTTTTTCTGCAGTTGCTATGGAATCTCTGCAGAATTATACACCGTGGTGTTCAGGTCACTGGAGCTGCTGCCCCACATGGGTCTGTCATCTCAAAGAGCTATTGTATTCACTTGACATCTGTGAATGGCAGAGAGAAATGAGATGAAGATAGATTTATTTTACTCTGATTTTATTTCTCATATTTTCTTGCCGAGGCAGTACCTAAACATCAGAGCTCTAACTGGAAGGAAACGTGATATAAAAAAACAGAAATGCAGAAGTTGAAAAGCAAAGCCGGTGCTTCTTTATGCTGAGTACTGGTTCAGTTTAGAAAACAACTTCGAATATAGCAATGCAAATCATTAGCAGTGCATCTCCCCTAATTATGAAGCAAAATCTAAAGCCCACCCAAACAGAGAATATATTTGGATCAGAGTCCAAATTTCAGAACATAGATGCTTCCAGTGAAGCAGTAATATTCAGTAGAAACACATTCTTTGGGAAGAATAAAAATGTCTCAAGCACCTGGCTGATACTCAAGACCATGAATTAAGAACCTGGCTAAACTCTAGTTTGCCAATATTAAAACTGGAAAAAATTATTTACCTCTGTGTATCCCACATCATGCCATTGCATCCCAAGAAGTTAAGGAGACCGGGAAAGAGGATGGAAATGGATGGTCCTGCATCCTTCCTCCTTGTTTCAAAGGTTCTGAAAAGCTCATAATTCAACCAAATTTGTCTCTAACTGAAATTACTAGACTTCCTTCCATATTTAAAGAGTTTATACTTGCTTCTTTGATACAGTTCCTCTGAGGATCTGTCAAGTTCCTAAGTTCTTTGACCTTAGATGGTTTTTTTCTCCATCTGTAATTCTGAATGTGTTTATTTTACAAGTGAAACCAAATTCTTAATTGATCTAAGGAAAGTCAGTCTTTTAGATTAAACAAGTGCTCAGCCGTGCATATAGGAATAGTGCTAGATATGAATCAAAACGTGAGCATCAACCATCAAATGCAGGTCAGATATCAGCATAGCTGATGTATAGTGAATCCATGCTATGCTCCTAAGACCATGAGAAACAATAAACCACACAGCACAAACACAGAAACTTAAATCATGCTCCTTGAAAAGTTTGCCAAGGTCCATGAGTCTTTTGAACCAACCTGGGCCTATTTTGAAAAGAACACAAAACATGATTTTGTATTGAAACCATGTGGGACTCGGAGATTTTTGTTATTTGGGGTTCATTTGGACTTGAAACTTGAAGCTGAGTACAGAGTGGAACACAGAAGTCATCCAGCTGAAGAAAATCTTTTTGATATGACAAATGAAAAATCACAGATTTTTTTGTTTGTTTGTTTGGTTTTTTGTCTGGTTTTTTTTTTTGGTTTCAAGTGAAGTGATCAGGGCATGTAAGCCATTAGACTCTGAATCACATGGCATAATTGCACACATGTTTTTGGAGAGTAATCTGAGGGAAGGCACAGTAGAGAAACATATGTAGCTGACAAATATCAATGAAGGGACTCCTTTATCACTGAAGAACATAGGTCTTCCTGTTATCTTCTGGATATAATCAAGGCAGTCAAGAGTCTGAAAGTCCAAATTCTGTACTGCTATCACCAGAGACAACTACAAGCTGTCATTTGGGGTAGAGAAACAGAAGAACTAAAAGTGTTCTCAAGGGCTGAGCACTCAGACTGCCCAAAAAGTAGGAGTCATCAGTGTCCATAAATCTGTAACAATATGATTGTACCAAATTATAGAAGATACATCCAAAAGATTAAGGCTTGTGCAGTTGGAAGCTTCTAAACTTTAGTCCAGAAGTCTTGACTGATAGAAATGAGCTTTGTTTGTTTCCACTTTCTCCATCTACAAAATAGCTTTCATGATGTAAAGAAGATATCTTATGGCATTTTAAGATCCTCACCAAAATGCACAGAATAAAAGATAGCATGTAAGACAGTAAAACCCTAAAATATGCAATTCACAGCTGCTGAGGTAAATGCTCACTTTGATGTTCTCTTTTGAATAAGAGAAGGAAGAAGAACTCAGTAGAAAATGAGGGTTTTTTTGTCCTTCTTAATAGTCATGTGGGATCACTGGTTCTTATTTTTTTTGTAGTACATGAACAATCCACAAACCGAATAGCGTCTTCTAAAGTAGCTTTATTTCCAAAGCTAAATTAGTAGATGAACAAGGAGGTGACTGAACAAGATTTGGAATGTAAAACTATTTCCAGCAGAAATTATGTTTTTTCACCACTCCTACATTAAACAAGGAGAACTTTAAATATATTGCACATTTTACAGCAACAGAGAAGGCAAAGCCAGAATAAAGCCCACTAAATTTTCTGTACCATGAAACTCCTAAAGTGAAAGCTCTGGAGAACAGTTCACTTCATTGCCATGAAAGCAAACTCATGAGAGAAAACTCTTTGGATCCTTTTCCTACCACACACAGCTCAAGACACATGAACGTGGGAAAGGGTTTGAATGACTTTTTAAAACTCTTAATGATACTAGTCTAGTGTTTGCAAAAGGTACTGGATTAAGACATCTCTGGAGATGGCAATGACCCTGCCAGGCCAATTTTCTCACGTTGTCTCCTGGGTAGTTTGCAGATCTGCCTAGATGGCAGAAGTAAACAAAATCCATCACATTCATTTCATAAAAAACATTGAAAGAGAAACCAGGTGACCTATATTCCCCTTCACATCTCAGTCTCTGCAGAGCTTGAAACAGGCTCAGATAAAAGGGTGTCCTTGCCTCCCAGCATATATATTTTTTCTTAGATATCAGTTTCTGGATCCAAAGTTCTCAAGCAATTGATGTGTTCAGAACAGTAACTCTGGTCCACCTCTTTACACAGTGGTCTTTCTTGCTTAAAAGGATGAAAACAAAGAGATCGCCAATAAAAAATGATCAAAGCTGGTGGAAAACACCTGTTCCTAATATAATTTTTGAGGGGATTTCATCAGTCTCCCTTCATAATTAATAGAGATAAGAAGTTAGATAGACTCTGTGTATTTAAATAGAAGTAACGAAATAGAAGTAATTAATAGAGATGACAAGGTTAATTCTTACTGGCTGGAATCTGGCTCCATGCTGAGTGGATATAATAAAATCAGAGGAATGACTTTGCATTTGCAGCTATGCAGCTCATAACATATGATGTGATCAAAGCGTTTTTCAATCCAGAAAGTAATTATTAGGGCAGCAGAGTTGTGTTTTCCCTGAGGACGGTGACCTACAGGCAGTTTGGGGTTCCTTTATCCCACTGTGACCTTCTGCCTAACCTGGCTCTACTTGACAAGGAGATAAGAGTGAGAGGATCCCACATAACAGTGATGTTGTGACTCAACTCTCCCAGTTATCAAAGTGCATTATCATCAATCCTATGTGTATAAACATCTGAAGTGAGTGCTCAGAGGATTTGATATCTGATTAGCATTACCAGATGTGTAAAAACTGAGGAAGTAACAACATCAATTTTCACTTCCATTACTCTGCTGATCTGTCTCCTGGGCCACTTTCTTATTCTTTCCAGTAGTTTCCTTCCTCTTCTTTTCACATCCTTTTTCTCCCTCCTTCCTTGACCAAAAGGGGAATGGCTACATGGCTGAACAATGCCTAAGGGGCAGGATGAAGCAAGCAGCCAGCAGTGGAGGACATATACTTTAAAGGAAAATTAAAAGATAATCCTATTCACTGATTACTACTTAGTGAGCTATTCTCAGAACTCAGAAGACAAATTAAAAGTGTCAGTTTAGGAACCTCATTATTTAAAGTGAGTCTGGTGAAGGCTTGATTAATTTTTTTTGCATTTGGTGTTATCAATACTGTCAGTGGAACAGTAACAGCCCCCAGCTGTTGCTGACATCCAGCTTCCCAAAATAGAGGGTGAGTTTGGAGCTGGGAGATGTTGTCTCTTTTGGTTTTGTTTTTTGTTGTTTCTTTGTTTTTTTAAATAATAATCTCCCATTCTTACAAACAAGACCAACACAACTGTTCTATGCACATGTACTGTGCATAGCACAGTTCAGGACAGTGACTGTTTTACTGGACAACAAAAGTACTAAGAAACTGGACAAAGAGCACAGAAGGATTGAAAAAAGCCTCTGATTCAAAGCAAATATTTTTATTTGAATTTTCAAATGAATGTACTTTTACTGCATTCCTTCCCTTCTGGGCTCACTTTCCATAAACATGCTAGTGAATGAACTTTATAAACAGGAATACTTGCTAAAAGCTAATTTTAGAGAATGGGGTTTCAACTGCTCTCCAAAAGCAAATTCCAAACCAAACTTTAATACAAATTTTGCACTTAGTGATACAATTTGGGCACACTTGGCCCACCTAAATCTGCTACTGTTGACCCAGCTACAGCAAGTGCTTTCCCCAGCCTCTTCCTCACCCCTGCTCCTGTCTCTGTGTCTGCTAAAGGAAACTCCCCTGAGCTCCAAGTCCTGCCAGCTCAGCTCTGCCTCCCTTTGCTTCCTAGCTCAGCTCTATGATATAATTAAAAAATAACCATGTAAATAATATAAAAAATAACATGAAACTTATTATTTATTGGCCTTTTTTTTTTTAACTGCAATGCATAGGAAAAAGCAGAGACTAAAGAAATTCCTAATTAATTATTTGACCAAGAAGATCTGACAGAACACTAACTTCTGGCAAAGGTGAAGGGATAAGCAGTCAGAAATGGCTTGAAAGTGGTAATACATACCACGAGTCAGCAATGCTTCCTTGGTGAATACTTCCCTCCTTTGATTTCATGCTTTGAAACATGAACTTCTTAGCGAGTTTTTAAAGCCATTTCTTTGGGGAGCAGAGTGAAAACCAGCTAAAAAGATTTTGTGCAAATTTGTGCAAAGAAGATTTTTTCCTTAATGAGTTGTTTTTCAAAGACATTTAAAAGGGCCATCTTTTATGATGAAATACATGAAGAACTCCATGATAAGAGTAAATATGTGAACATGAAAGTATGAAAGCCAGTGGAAAAATTGCTATTGATTAGTGTCTAGCTCTAAAGAAAGGTTGCTTCAACCACCTCTCAAGGGTTGTTGCATCAACTGCTTTCTGCTTCCACAAGAAGTAGATAAATGGGAAATGGGTGGAATGTACACACACATTAGTATCCCCAGAGAATCAAGAAGCAACACATCTGCTGTCCCACCTCAGGCCCATCCCTCATAAGCTTAAAAAATTATCTAAAATAAGGTATAGAGACATTGAGCAATATAAAAAAATACGAAAGTAACCCAAGAAGTTTGCACTGAAACCACAATTGTGAGAAAATCAGTTAAAGGAAGTAAAATCCCAGCTCTGCTCCTAACTCACTGTGTGGTCTTGGGCAAAGCCACAAAGGGCCATACTTTGAACATCTTACTCACACTAGTAACCAGCTCCTTACAAAGCATTTTTGCTTAACATCCCAGTCCATGAAACTTGCACTTGAGCTATGGAAACAGCATGAACATGGATCTACTTACATGAGGCTAAATATTGCAGTCTGCTCCTGAGGGGTTTTTTTGCCTTCATCTATCCATAAAAAACAGAGAAAAGCTCCTAACACTGTGAGGGTGGTGTTGCTGGGATTGAGTCTAATTAATAAACGTTTGTACAGCTCTTGGAAAATGTAAAGTGCAAAGTAAGTGCTATGCAGCGGGAACACATGTAGTTTAAACTTAATCTCCCAGCTTTGAATCTGCAGACTTTTTAAGTAGCTGCAACGTGTGTGTGAAAGGAGAATAAAGGACAGTGAGGATCTCCTCTCAGTGGGACTGAAGACTCTATAGAAGAACGCAGCACATGCTATTTTTACCTGTGTTTCTGTGTCCCTGCCATGTTTATCAGGAGAGTGGCCTGTCACAAGCCACAGACACTGCTCCAAAAGTCTTTCAGTGTGCTGGGAAATCCCAGGGATAGCTTCACACAACATCCCAATTATTACATAGTGTGGGTCCAGCAGCAGTACATTTCATATATCCCAAATCTTTTCCATATATTTGGCACTGCCATACCTTAGTCCCCTAGAATTTGCTCCACCTTTCTTGTTTTCCTAATACAGTTAATGCTACCCAGCTGTTTGCAGTCAGCTTTAAAAACTATAACTAAATTAGCATTCCTGCTTAAGGCTTATTCCCTGAGCATATATTCCCTACACTACTGATGCTCTCCATACTTTTCTTGACATTCAAGTATGGCTTCACTTTTATTTGCACAGTCTTATGTTTCAAAAAATAACAGTCATTTGAAAAAAAGAAGAGATGGGCCTGGAGAAAAACTGGATCCAAACAGTCCCTGGATGCTGGAGAAATTTACATCCAGACTGGATTAAAAATGTGCAAGTAAACCTCATCATTCATCAGATTCCCTGTCCTTCTGTCAAACTGTGAGTTCTTGCAGCATGTATTCCCTAGTAATGGCAAAGCAAAACCTTCCCCAATAATAAATTAGGAGCCTAAGTTCAATGACAATTGTTTAATACAACAATTACATATTTAAATGACAAGGCTGAAGTCCTGTCTTGCACAGGTTGAACCCAGCAATGCATTGAGGCATCCTTGGAGGAATCCTGGTTATCACCCATACTGTGAAAACCAGACTGGGGAGACCCCCTGAAGTTACCTACTTATTCTTAGTGCTCTGTGCAAGCTGCAGAGCTCCTGCACCAGAATCATGTCCGGGGTTTTCAGTGTGCAGACTCACAGCCATCCCATGCAGTACCTGTGCTGTGGCTTTGTCCCCAGAAAAAGACCCTCTGGGACCTTTCACCCAGGTTTATGATTGGGCTCCTCTAAGGTGGGATGTTAGCTTGGGTTGCTGGTTCAGATCTTTCAGGATTGGATTCTAAAGTAAAGACATGTTTTGGTAATACCTGGTATGAGAACATATGATTTTCTTCGTAAGTGGTAATTTCAACAATCTCACAATGCTTATTATGGATTTCCAAATCTGCAAAAATAAATCCTCTTTTTATTATTCAACCCCCATGCAGCCCTTCTACCACTGTAAATATCTGTCTTGTTTAAGTGAGGCTTATATAGACGATTATTCAACAGGATTACTCACCCCTCCTGTGCCTGACTTATGTGAATTTCGTCCCCTTCCCTGTTCACTATAATTTGTAGAAGACAAATTTCCTTTCCTACTCTGTGTTTAGAACCTGAGCCGGTGGTGAGCCTGTTTCCCACCTCCAGCTGCGAGATAAGTTTGCCCTCGCACTCCTGGGAAGGTCTGAACCCCTCTTCCAGAAACAACAGCTTAATGAAGGGGCAGGCAAAAGGGAATTAAAAATGCATGGGCACAAAACAAACCAGTCCCCAGCAAGCTCCCGCTGACAGGCTGCACACTGGCCCCCGGATCAGCGGGATATCCAAGCACAGGCTAATGAATGATTTCCCTGACGGAGAGAGGAGTCCGTGTGTGCCGAGAGTTCACTGCGTGCTGGAAGCATTTGTTCAGTCAGGTTTCAAAGGCCTCCTCTGTCATCTGCAGCATTGAGGGTCGGATTATTAATTTAATGGAGTGGTTGTGCCGTGCAAGGAAGTGGAAAAAATCTGCTTCCACCTTGGCCAGAGCAGGAACGCCTGCAGAAGCCATACATATTTTTTCATTGCTGTCAGCTCCTGAGAGAAACAGAATTGTGACCCCGCTGCTTCTCACTCCTGGCATGATGCTTCCTCCTCTTTTTGCCAGTAGGAAAACACTGATTGCAGCAGGCCCCTTGTTTATCCATTGTTGATCCCAGCACAGTCTGCTCTCACCAGGTGTCAGCAGATCCAACACAAGCATCAGGAGTGCACAGCACTAAATGTGCATATATGTAATTCCAGGGTTTGTTTTAAGGTCTTTAGGCAGAGGAAGGCATGGATAATTGTATAGCAGGAGGTGGGATCAGACAGGCAGTTAATATGAACTTCATAGGAGGGAGATACTTGGAAAGCAATGGCACTGAAAGAGACCTAATGGACATTAAATTAGATATGAAATTTCCATCTGGTAAAATGGCAAAAAGCCTCATGCAAGTATGGGATGCATTTACAGACAATTCATGTCGCTAGCCAAAAAAAAGGAAACTTTCTTACTTTAAATGGCGAAGTACCAACAATGGTATAGTACCTAGAATGCTTCAAATAGTGCTTGATTCTGCTGGCTTTAAAAACTTCAGAGAAAATTAACAGAAATGAAGAAAGGCTGGAAGAATTAGTCTATAAAAACTGTTATTGACTCTGTGTGTGTCAGAGAAGGACACAGTCATTTCACACATCAGCCCCAGAGCACATCCCTGAATGTCCAACTTAACCCAGGCTGCCTTTTGATTGCATGAACCAGACCCAAAGGGAAATTAATCCCAAAGTGGGGAGTCTCCCTCTGCAAAACTGAGGAGGAGCAGGCCTAGGTGAAAAATGATGGCTTTTCAGCAGAAAATATTAAGAAAACAGAGCTTTTTTCCTAAAAGTGTTTCCAAGAAACAGTGTTCTGGTCTCCGTGTAGAGAAGAGGAATCCAGAGATTTGCTCGGAAGATAGAGTGCTGAATTCATTGACCACAAACATCTGATGAGTGCAACTTTAATTACAGCTTTCCAAAATAAAAAGAAGTGCCTGAAAATTCCTGGAAAATACCCTATTCTTTTCTCTTTTATCACTTTTAAACATAACCATACCTCCGTTTCTTTCTGTTTGCCCCTAACACAGTATCATGTCCCTGCACTTTTTTCCTGTTCCTTTTGTAGCCAATGAAATGGGAGCACAGAGTTTTAAGGTCATTACAGGGGGGCCAAAATTTTCAATTCTTCTTTGTTATAAATCCTGTCCTCACTTGATCTAAAGGCTTTAGATTGGTGCAGATAATTTGGTATATTCAGTATTAGTATAAGATGGGTGGTAGTTAGTGTTGTGTCTGAAGGATGCATTCTATATCCGGGCCTCTTTCCTTGTGGCTATTCCTTTGGCAAAGCATAGTGGCACAGGGATATTTTCAACATTGTATATTCCAGCTTAGGAGAACTCTAACAGAAACACAAGATAAATGGGTATTTGCTATTTTTAATACTTTATGAAGATTACTAAGTCACGTAAGAACACAATGCCAAAGCTGCTTTGGAGGAAGGACATGACTTCAAGCTATTTTTGTACTTAGTATTTTAAGCCAAAAGTGAGATCCATGACGTTCATTCTGATGAAATTTACACTTGACCCACTAATTATGAAAGATATCACAGGATATGTTGCTCACTAATAGGAAATAATAAATAATCATATCAATGCAAAACTGCTTCCTGTACTGCTAATTAAACCAGAGAAACTCTTTCCAGCTACAGGAAATGGTCTTTTCAAAGAACTTTAACACTTCTGGCCTAATTGATAAAATGATTAACTGAGTGTGGTCAGGAAATGAAGTCCCTGTCCCTGCAAGGGACAGGGAAATGTGTTGTAGAGATTATTCTGAGGTGAAGTTCTCACACTATGGGTGACCGAATCTAATGAGTAGGACTTCCTCAGTGACCTGGCAGAGATTGGAAGGAACCTGAAGAAATGCTGAATGAGTTTTGAGATTAAAATATGGATAGAGAGGAAAAATATATTAAAAGTTCATGAATGGAAGTCATCATGGGGTCAGCATGCAACATCTTTCAAATCCCTGAGAAAAATCAAAGCAATTTGAAGAGGAAATTTAAAAAAACACTCTCTGGATCAAAATGTGCTTTAGAGGAAATGATTGGTTGGTGTAGCAAAGAACAGAAATTGGCCTAACTTTTCCTGCTCCAACAAAACTTCCAGAGGCTTGGAGTAGCTGAGCTGTCAAATTCCCTGGGGTTGTAGAGTGTGGAAGGAAATGGCCAAGAAGATCTGCCAAGGAATGAATCCATCACTATTGCCCATTCCCCATACTCCCTGTTCGCACATCACAAGTCATTGGAGAATGGCTTGCTGTACATTTTATTTCAGCCAGTTCCCATGTGAGTGGATAAAATGATCTGGTTTTCCAGTCATGCTTCCAGGTTTTTGAGGAGCTGTACTGAAATCAGGATATTGTCCTGCAGAGTTTGGGAAGGAGGCTGGAAGGAAGAGAATAAAGTAAGCTCACGCCAACCAAAAACATGGGCCCCCATCTCATTATTTCCTATATTCCTTCCTTCACTGTTCATCCAGTCTGTCATCCCACTGTGTCATCCTGTGACATGTGTTTCACATCCCAGCCTTTCCAGATCTAAACTTTTTTTCACCCTTCTTCTATTTCTTTGTATCCTGTCTTCCTTCCAGAAAATAGCCACCCTACATGGGCTGAGCAAATGCACTCACACTGAGTGTCCTCAGAAAAGCTTCCAGAGTTGGCTTTCAAACTCTGATCACCCTCCCATCCCAGAACTGATGTTGAAAGGCTTGCATAAATACACACCCTGTGTCTGTTCCCCTATTCTGTTCTTCATCCTGGTGTGAATTAGGGAAAGTTCTACTAACATCAGCTGTGTTACTCTGGTAGAAAAATGACATGGGTGAGTGGAGAATCAGATCCATCCATTTTCTTCTTTTTAAGTCAAATGATGTAATTTGTTTGCCTTCTTAAAATGAAATAGTCTTTCAAAGGTTTTTTGTTTGGCTTTTTCATTTGGCTTTTTCCCACTGAGTATCACATGGGTCTTCCATTAATAATAACAATAGCTACAAGAACAGACTAATTACAGCACACAGTCTCCTTAGTTTTTTGTTTGTTTGTTTGTTTTGTTTTTTTTTTTTTTAATTGCACTCAACATTCACTGTTGAGAGAAATATGGATAGCAGGAAAATAACTCAAAATATGGCTTCAAAAAGGCTGATTCATGTCGCTGCTCAGAAGTTACTGCACCATATGGAAAATGTAACTGAGTAGCTGCCAAATTTGCTTAGTTTAAACAAGGGTAGGTAAGATCTGATAATGCACGGGATCATTCTGGCACATAGTCCAGCTCTCCCAGACCCATTGCATTATGGCTATCATCAAGTTAGTTCATCTAACAGCATGAAGTGGAACACCCTGACCCTTCTTATTCCTGTTAATCACTCTTAAGTAAATAATACCTCTTTGGAGAATAGTGATTCATATGTTGCAACCTAAGATACAGTCAAGCTGTGAACTGGTCTTCCTGCAGTGATAGGTAAAGTCAGGGAGCAAAGATAAGGAAGAACTTTGTCAGACTATTATCACTACTTCACTTTTTAATTGCCTATAAAAGGTTTTTTTAAGAAGCAGGACAGCATAGAAGAACACAATCCTTTCTGTTTTCTTTCAGTACACCCTCTAAACAGCTGTTCTGTTTCTCTCCCATCGTCACCTATTTAATTTTAAGATAAGGGATACTTAGGAATCATTTCCTTCATGAAGCAGCTAGGAAAGGTTATATATTTCTAAAATGTCCTGTGCTATTTCCTTTAAAAAAGTCAGACCACTTCTTGGTTTCCCAAGGCATTCTCATGGCCTTGATCACTCAGGGCAAAAAATGAGCAAGACATTGAAGAGTCTTGCAATACAGAAATATATCTTCCCACTTTTCTTTCTGCTTTCCTTTCCCAGGACCCAATCCTCTTCAATACTCATATGCTCCTACATAACCATAGCTTGCCATAGGATCAGGCTGAGCTGCTGCTGAGCAGTCAGGATTTTGGAGAGCTGGGCAGTCAGCTGTCAGTCACTTTCCAGTGATTTTAAATCTCTTCATTGGGATATGGAGCTGAGGTGTCTCTCTGACACACTCCTTAATCTAGTAGCCATGGAGATAACTCTAATGCACCCAAAAGGGCAAAATTGTGCAGAATGGGCAAGCTACTTTGGATTGAGGTGTCGTGCACTGTGTGGTCAGGTAGAAATCCTGGCCCAGGTACTCAGGTGGGCCCAGCACTGCTCACAAGCAGCAGTTCAAGGGCTGGTGACCCACATGGGTCTATGACTAGAATACTGTCTCTACAGTGCTTTATAGCAAGGTCTATTCCTTTTGTGGAGAAAAAGCCAAGATTTCACTTCACAAAATGTTTAAGCCAGTGTTCTCAGAAAGCAGAGACAGTTCATTCACACGAAGATGGATGATGTGTGTAAGACAGGTACTTTGCATTGGACAGGTCAGGAAGTGCCAGTTTATGTGTTAGACAGATACATTGAAAGTCTGATTTCTTAAGCCATTTGAGAGAAACACATCAAGCTCCAAGGAATAGTGACTGTATGCTTTTGTTCTTCTATTCATGAGATACCATAAATAAAGACTGCTGGAGCAGACCTGCCTGTGGATTTGATTTTGGTTTGATTTGCTCTCTCATATATATTTTGCTGAGGCTGGGGAAAAGATTGACACAGCACCTGACTTCCCTTCCCTAAATGTTTTGAACATGATGCCCACAGTAAGTTTTTGTCAAAGATTATGTCCAACAAGAAAGGTCAAATGTCCACCCGCAGTACCTCACTGATGTCCCTTAGGTCAGTGGAGCTGTGCCAGTTTGCAGCAGCTCTCTGGGCTCTGGGTTTGTGCTGGACCATGTAATGACTTTTGAGGTGTTTGAAATTGGCTTGAACAGCTTCATCTCCAACACCTCAGTTAGAGAGCACTGATAATCTCTAGAAGCAGACCTAGAATGCTTTATTTCCTGAGGAATGGACACAGGGTAAGAGTGTGCCTTTAATAAGGTATGGGAAACATATGTAAACTGCTTTGGCAAAGAATCAGTCCTTTGTAAGTAACAAATGCTGAGTGAAATTTCCCATAAGACACTTTCTTCCCTACCGAAGTTTTCCGCTGATGTTGATATTCTTATCCCTTTACTTGCCATGATATAAATAGAGCAGTCCTATAATTTTTTTTTTTTAATTCTAAACTGCTTAAAAAAACTCTTCCACCCTTCCTATGTTATGCAATTTAAGCATTTGCCAGGCCTAAATCAAGCTTGAAATAGTTATAATTCTATTTACCCTAGAATAGGAGGGGAGGGGAAGAAGAACCAAAATGTAGCGTTTATTTAGTGGGTGAAAATTTTTCTTATACACTAAAGATTTTTTTATAGTCCTTAGGAACAGAGATTTAGCATGACTTTATATTCCAATGCAAACCAAAAAATGAAAGGTCTAGAAGGACTCTACAACACAGGTTTGTTTGGGCATTCTTTGAAGATCTACAATAAAATGGAAGTGTTTCACCTACAGCACAACAAAACATCACATGACAATTCTTTTCACAGTGTATCATGAAACTGATCCAGCTCCATGTTAAGTGCCATAAATCAAGCACGTGAAGGATTATAATAATATAAATTCATATGCACAGACAAACACACGAAACACTGTGTTTGCTTAGCTTACAGAAAAATTTGTGTTTCTTTAATTCACTTTCATGTAAACAAAACAGAAAGTGCACACTCAGTGCTTTACTGCTTGACACCATCACCATGCTCAAATAAATTGTTTTAGTAACTTTGGGTTAACTTTTCTTTGTGTTTTTCTGCCTCCTCACATAAGTTCTTCTTCTATCTTTTGGAACTAAATTAAAAAAAGTCAAAATTTTTATAGAGACATGCAACATTTCACTTCCAAAAAGATGTCATAAATAATTTACTGTCAGAGTATGAGCTTAAAAAATAACAAAGAAACATGTTTTTGAAAATTTGAGTCTTATTGTGACCCTGGAAACTTGCTGGGTGGTGAATTCATTGAAAAGATGCCAAAATATAAGCTCAAGGTCTCAAATTTATTTAGTGCTATAGAAGTTTTCCATTCCAGGAAGAAAAGCATCACTAAGTGGATGTGCACAACAAACAGCAAACCAAACTGTGTTGTGCTAATGGTCATTCCTATAATATTGACTAGTTAACATCAAAATTCTGATTCAATTAAAAAAGATATTTATTTTTTAGATAGTCTCAGCTTTTTTCCAGACTTTGTTTATGGCAATCATGTTGTGGAATATGTAATTCAGATCAGAATTTCCACTGTACACAAGCAGAAACATATGATGCAAATTAAAGGTGGGCAAACCCATTGAGACACAGGCAGGATGAACAAACTCAACCCTCAAACAAGAATTTACTCTAAGGTGCTCAAAATGTGCTTTTCAGTTTTGGAATGTTTGTTCTGTCCTTTTCAATCAGTTTTATATTTCTTCATTCTGGATAGCCCAGCAAGTATAAGAGAACAAACACTGCTTTCTCAGGCTGTTTCTACTTGTCTCTTTTTGTGGCCAATGCCATTGATTCTGTCAGCAGTGCCAGTCTCAGTCCAGTATTCATTTCTTCTCCCATCATCTCAGTCCAGTATTCATTTATTCTCCCATCTAGCACTTTGGTTTCCATTATCCCTGATGCCACACATTCAGTCCCCAGATTTTGCTGATTCACATCATCTTGAGATTCATGGGTTTAGAAATTTCACATATTCTCTTGTTTCCTCACAAAATTTTGAGCATTTCTGCACCACCCTAAACCCAAACCTCAAAGAGTTCATGCACGTTGATTCAAACAAGCAGGCTGTCCCAAACTCTGAAAGGTTTAAAAGGACTGATACTGTGCTCTCTAGGTAAAAGAACAACATAAGGAAAAGGAAACCAAAGAAGAGTGGAAAGAATTTAAATTATAAATAAACCAAGCCCTCTCCCCCCTCTCCTTCTACCCAGAAACTGTGGTGTGAGTGGAGGGATAGCAGATATTTCCTGGACTGTATCTCACTGTACATTTTGCTCATAAATGCTTTCTTCCTTTTGCCACAATACTAGGAATTTTAGTAAAATTCAATATTATTTGACACATGAACTGAAAATTCAATTCTTACATAATTATTTGCACAGCTCTTGCTTGAACCAGTGGACTCCATAAACAGGAACTGTTGTAGAAATGGAAACATTGTGAAAACCTTTAAATACCTAAAATCAAAACCTCTCCTCCTCTTTGAGGGACCTGCTCCAGAAGCTGAAGAGGAAACATTGGTCCATAAATATTTAATCCTTTCTGCCAGGTGAGAACCAGGTTGCAAGAAGCTACTTCTTGGTAGCAAACCCAGACAAACACTGGTTCAGCGGTCACTGAGCTTAGGGAATGCACTGGGAATATTCAGAATTCACGGTAAGGAAATGCATGGAGAATGCCTTGGCTCAGGCTGCTGGTATCTCTTGCAGCTTGAATGGGAGACAGGTAACTTCAAAAATACAATCTCCTCCCTCTTTAAATGAGCAGAGCTGCACAGGCAGTAGTTTCTTCCCCTTCCAGAAAGAACCCTTTTCATCCAATTCCAGCTCAGTTGCTTTGTGGGCCCCAAAAAGACAGGGCAGAAATGAAACCACATGTGGGAAGATGAAACAGGTTAACCTGTTCCAAAACACAGCACCTACAGTTACTCAGGTCTGGTGAGGGGGCACACGGGGAGGAACTATACTTGCAGTCAGGATGGAGCTTGAATCTACTACCTGAGAAATATAAATTTCTTGGTAGAAAACCAAAATCATTCTGCCTCAGGCAGCCAGCACACTCACAACTGCAGACCAATCATGCATTCAGGCGCTGGAAACAGAAGGAATCTTTCAGAATCAGAGATCTGTCAAAAAACTAGCCTAAAAAAGAGCCCAATTTGCCACTTCTGCAATGCAGCAAGGCAATTTATATTTGATGCCTAAGAGGGAAGCTTTCTTCTAAACAGAAGGACTAAGATTAAGCCCAGGAACAATATAAGAGCATAACTGAGTAGACAGGAACTGGCTTGTCATTTGAAAGGAAATTCTGCTACTTTGAAAGGAACAAGACTTCCAAACTCCCATGAAATACAAATTTAAGAAATGTTTGAAGTCAGCAGCAACATCTTATCTAGATAAAAAGAGTATGTATTTTGGTTAAAGCTGATCACTTTTAACTTTTTGATTTTTAATACAAAAAAGGGTCAACTTTTAAAATCAAGATATGTCTTGGACGTTTCTTAAAAGGCTTTGTTTTGTTTCTTTTTTCAAAACAGATATTTGTTAAAATTAATGTAGCAACATATTTAGTTTTAAATGAAAATTAAATTTCTGTTTGAAAAGTGTTTTGGTAAAAACTCTTCAAATGTTAATTTCCAAGAGCTGCACCCTTTATAGCTTGGTCAAAAAGTTAATGTATTCAGTCCTGCTATAATTATTTCCTGTATTGTTGGACTTCAATAAAGTACTTTGGCTCATTCTACACACTGGTTAGTATATTAATGTTATTTTAATTTAGACTTTCATTCTTGGTCTTTCCTCACAATTGAAAAGTGCATTTTTAAAATCATTATCAATTATAGCATCTAGTTAATAATTTTTCTCATTCTCTCAATACAGTGAGAATTTATAAGTCTGTTATTAGGAGTTAAAAGAATACATTTACAATTTGTCTTAATGTAAATGTAAGTGAATCTCCATATTTATTACAATAGAATATGATCCAGAATCCTGAATTTTAATACTAAGGCTAAGAAATATCAATACATTTCTAAATTACTTAGTCTGCTTTTGAATCAAGTATTTTAACCAATTTTCAAAAGAACCTCTTAACCTGCATTTAGTTAATGCCTATCTTTCAGACAGGCACAAAAAATCCAGCACTTTGCTATAGGTTGCTTGAAAAAGCATCAGCTTCACTGTTAAATCTGTGCATTCAGGGATATGTTGATAGTCATGCTTACTCAGAAAACCAATTTATCTTCTTTTTACATATGACATGCTTTCTTGTGGCCAGAAAATGACAGATGAAGTAAGCTCAGTTCCAATTTTTGATCCCTCTGTCTAACAGGTCCAGTGATTTCAGGGTGGCACTGATATGTGCAGGATTGATTGATTTTAAACTTTGTTTCCGGGGGCTGGTGTAAATTGGGTTTTGCACAGTTGGATAAAATTATGGTTTGGGTGTAAAATGTGAAAGAAATATTTAAACAATGCATGGAAAGAAAACGTGATATACACTGCATCTTTGAAAAGGGGGGCAGACTGAACAATATTTCATTACTGTGTTTTGAGAACAGTTGGTTTAAATTTCCAAATAACTTTCATTTCAAAGGGACAGTATCAAAACACATGCAAAAAATAAAATTCTAAATAAGGCACAATAAATTATTTCACTGCTTAGGTATTGGATTTCAAAGGGAGAAAAGAGTATGCACAAGGATATTAGAATGGACTATATTGTATCTTTGGGAATTGCTGTCAAATATTGATGAAAACAGAGAGACTGTCGGAGATCAGATAAAAGAAAGAAATTATTACATTTGGAAGAACAATGTGAAATGTGTGGCCAACAGAGACTTCGAATGTAAGCTAATAGCAATCCACCAAAGAACAAAGCTGGAGGAAGTCCCACATATTCAATTGCATTTACAGTCAGTTAGAATACCTAAAAAATTTATGGTGAATTTTTCCTTGTTTTGAAACTCACAAAATTGACCATTCAGTGGATCTGACTGAGACACATCACTACAGGGAATTGACAAGCATCAACAAGACAGATGAAAAAATGATGAACTCTGGTTTTAGCTCTTTTTTCACAACTTGTGCTTATCATAACATAATCACAACTTTTGGCTTTTCTAGAATTTAACTGAGTTATTAAATTGAAGAGATTCTCTGCTTTTACATAGTACACATACACACGTAGAAAGTGCTGTCTTGCAGGTGCTACTCTCAAGAGTCTCATGGTACCAGGATGCACAACACTTTATGTCTTGTTTTGAAATTTTCAGTCATAATATGAAACAAAAAGCCATGGTAAAAAGGTTTATTAACACAGTGCTTTTCCTGGAGTGACCTTTCCTTTCCAGAAGAAGTGCGTTTTAAACAGTCTCTCTAAACCCTTAATTTTCACTCAGATAACTGCTGTGATAAGCAAAGATTTTAAGAATTTGAATGTCAACATTTACTAGGCCTATGTATTTGAAGAATTTTTAAGTTATCATGAAGAGCCAAAAAATCATCAATCTTTAAATATGGAAGTAAGATAGTCTAGAGTTCTCCATGCAGGCAGACACAGGCAGTACCAGCTCCCTGACTAGCAAGGCAGTGTTTTCTGTAACAACATAGCACTGCAGATTTTATGCAGTCTAAATGCATTTTATGCAGAGATTTTTAGATTTAAAAGGGCAATGTGCTTTGTGTCCCATCTTTTCAATGGTTGATACATGGCTTGTAAAGCTAGAACAACTCAGGACCTCAGTGTAGTTATTGTATCCATACACCTTGTAACTAAGATCACAATGTGGTTTTATAGTCATTTTGCAGAGAGATTACAACCCATCCCTTGATTTCAGCAGCTCCTAGACCTAAATTTACCTTTTGAACTTCTGTATGTTGGCTCTGCAAACCCTGAGGTTGCAGACGAGATGGGGTTCTTGATTCTGTTGCTTTAAGCTTGAATCTGGAATTTCATCTCCCATCTTATCTTTATTGCAGTAAGGGTGTAAAATGAGGATAAAGGTATCTCATTACAGAAATCTTCACCATCTTGTTACCTTCCCCTTTCGCGATCATGGGGATGTTTCACTCACATGTTCTTGCAAAGCCCTGCTGAAGCTGGGAAAATCCCCAAAGACACACAAGGAAAATAAAAAGATGGCACTTAAGAGGAAAATCTTTAACTAGTAGAGATTGTTTTATTTGGTTTTGAAAAGTCAAGATAACATCACCCAAAAGATTCAGCACTGATGATGTTTTCCATGTGATCTTTGTCACACTTTTTCATAAGTACACACACATAGGCCTAATTAGAGTGGAGCATTTCCCTTGCTGTACTCCTCACTCTTGCTGGAAGTGAAATACTGACTGTTAGTGCATCACGTAACAGCTCAGAACCACACACATCCCAGCTTTTACCAACAGTGTTTTTACTGGCGTATTTGCTCACTTTTTCCAAAATCACTCACCAACAAGCAATGATCTTTTTTTTTTCATATCCTTGCCCATTTTTAAGAAAAATGAAATCATCTTTTAAGAAAAATAAAAATCACTTTTTATTTTTTCTGCAGTTAGGATCATAGAATCAGAAAGGTTGGGACAGGTCTCTAGGACCATTGAGTGCAACTGTTAACCCAACACCATCTTGGCCACCACTAAGCCATTGCCCCTAGGTGCCACATCCTTACCTTTTTTGAACAATTTCAGGGATGGTAATTACACCAGTATTCTGGGCTGCCTGTTTCCATCTCTGACCACTCTTTCAGCGAAGGAATTTTTCCTAGTATCTAATCTAAACCTCTCCTGGCATAACTGGAGGCTCTTTCCTCACATGCTGTCACTTGTTACTTGGAAAAAGAGACCAACCCCTGTAGCTTTTCCATACGTCCATCAAAAAGCTCAGCTTCCCAATCTTCTGGTTAAGAGTGACCAACACCCATCAAGTTATATTCTTCCAAGAGGGACAATCACAGAGCAGAAGCTTTCATAGGTGGCTTCAAGCTTGACAGTCTCTCCTGAAGAGTGCTATCAGGAGAGCTGATCTTAGAAAAAAGGTTAGACAGATTTGTTTTGCTATCATATCTAGGAAAAACCAAAGCTGCCTAGATCAACAAAGAAATGATTTGCTGCTGTCCTAATCAAAATGAAACTACATTAATTTTCAGACATATCAGACTTTATCTGGTCTTATAACAGGTAGTGGTAATCTGTCAGAAAGCCCTTAAACTATGACAAAACATCAAATATTCGTTGCTTTTACTATGGCTTTTTACTGTTTTAAGCCAGTCCTGTGCATTTTAAAGTCAGTGTTTCTCTGTCTTATATATGAGGGTCTTATAAAAACGGTTTCCATCTCCTAAAAAACATTATGCAGTTGTCACTTTCCAGCTGGTTAGGGATAGCTACCTCAGAATCAATAGGATTGAGCAAACTGTTGATTACTAACATACTGCAAGCACACAAGTATTGTCTTTGGGAATTGTTCTGACGAATGAAACAATAGATTGAGCATTTGGATGAAAGGAGAGAAGACATTAACATAGCCCATATGAACTGCAGATAAGAGGACTTGTACTGGAAGTGCACATGATGGCTGCAATGTGCATTTCCCTATTATTAAGAAAACTTTTTTTTTTTTTTTTGAGGGTTATTCGCTACATCTGAGGGCATAACAGGAATTTGGGTTTTAGAGAAAACATTATTTCTGATAGCTCTACATGTTGCCCCCTAAGCCAAACAGGAGGATTTTGAATTAAATAAACCTGTGCTAAAAGACAGTGACACGATTCAAATGGAAAATGGTAACATCCAGACTTGTAACCATCTGCATAGGCTACAGGAAGGAGCTTATACATAACAGTGGATGATTGGAGAAAACTGTAGGCTTTGTGAAATTACTGTACAGAGAACTTCAGCTGGACTTGGTGTAGCTCTGTAAATCATTTCTTTAACATAGCCTATTCTGTTTGCTAAGTTAGGTTTCATCTCAGGTTTCAGCCTCACATGAAGTATCTCAAATTCAACATTTACATGCAATTAAAGCTATGTCAGAAATACACCACACTAATGCAAACAGGTTTTACTAGAAGGCATTTGGTTACCTGTTTTAAGACTCTGATGTTTTCTTGGCCTGCACTGCATTTATAAAGTTATTTTGCAATCCTTTAAAACGTGATTTCTTATTTTATTTATGTGACAGTAAGAAGAAAAAAAATCTGTTATCAAAGCTTATAAAAGACCTAGATTCCACTGGAGTGGCCAGTGATGTGATCATTTACTGATTTCACTTGGACTGCATGCATGTAACTAGAAGCAGAATTTGACAATCTGTCCCTCGCAGTGAGAATGTGCAGACATACCAAATGTCATAAATGTTCCCAGCTGCAACTGAGACCCATATTTTCTCATAGGGACAACACAGAGTTTGGGAAGTTTGTCCTTAGTTCAGAGCTGGGTGGCCTAATTCCTTCTGTTTTCAGTTTCAGACCAAAATTAATGTGTACATCTGGGTTGTTAGTGCTGAGAAATTTTGGCTTATAGTGGAAAAGATTACAACAAGCCCAGTGTTAGTGGTATAGGAGGAGCTGACAGCCTCATGTAGTCCCACTGAGTGATTGCTTGGCCTTTCTTAAGAAGAGAGACTTTCAGCAGGCAGCCTTGGCAGCAGAGAAGATGAGTAGATGACTGCAAGCCTGAGACATAACTGAAAATGGGCAAAGTTGATGGCCATCTGGGATGGGAAATTGTGCTGCCTTTGTGTAATGTCGCAAATTTGATTTTGCTTACAGTTACACTGCTTTATTCAACTCTTCAGAATTCAAGCAGATGAAGGACAAAGAGATTCAAATAAATGTTTCTGGTATAGACTATCTCTGCATGAGGGAATTCTGCTTCCACGTCCTCTTAGCAGTGGTAATTTCAGTTCATGGTCTTAAGGACCATGTCAAGTGTTTCCAGAGAAAATGCAAAATGCCCTTTCCTCAACAGTACATTCAAGTTACTGATTAGGGGAAAATGTAAAGCTCCTATATTGCCAGAGCTGTTACTTTCCCCCATCAGTGAATTCCCTTTGCCCATCCAGTACTTTGGGTGAACTTCCAGACTCCCCTTGAAGGAAGCAGTTTCAGTTTCAGCTAAGAGATGGAGGGCCTGGAAGGTGACATGGAAGGAGGGCAAGAAAAGAGTTTACATGCATTGGTAGTTAACATTTGGTGAGAACTGGTATTAAGCTTACATTTCTGCATACTTAGAGACTCTGTGAGATGTCTCCACTGCAAGCACTGTGGGTGGTTCAGGAACATGAACTGGCCTGTTCTGTCAAAACAAGGAATTCTGAGTCTCTTTTGAAAGGCAGAGACTGTTGAAAAAAAATTCATTGAGTCTCCTGCTGCAAAGGGAGGCACTGGGTCTGCTCCTGACACCCAGCAGGAAGCACCACCTTGGATATTTTTTTTTTTTTTTACTTTCTCAGCCGGCTTTCATCACCAGGAAGGCTTTTGTCTACCTTCACTTTCACAGATGACAGAGAGCAATTCACTTGATATTGAATCTGAAAATTTGAGCATTTTGGGGTTTGGAAAGTCATCTTGTCTCTAAAGAAGATAATGTCTAGAAACAAGCCAGTCCAAGATGGCAGTGCAGCAGCAGCTCAGCTGCAGTCTGTGGCACTCCATGGACCAGGTTCTGTACTTCCTGGCACCTCTTGGTTTGAGCTTAGACTCTGCCTGAAGAGGATGGAACTCTTGGCACAGCAAAGGCAGAGGCTGGACTGTCTTTCCCCCTGCTCTGAGGACATTGGGCAAGAATCATAGCTGGTCTCCCACAACTCTTCGGGATGATTCCTCATTATCTCCTATTGAGTTGGATTGCACAGTTTGGCCTCTATCTCTGAATTGCAGAGATTACCAATGAAAACACAAGTTGTTGTGGAGGCCTGTTGATAAGATTTTGTTTACACACTAGGAGCAGTTTCTCAGAATCTTTAAATTAAATTAAATAACACATTAACTTTTGTGCCAATATCTAAGCTCTAGTGCTAGTCAGTCATCAACTCTGACAGCAGTAAATCCAGCATAAATAGAAAATACCATTAACTTTGAGTAATTTACATAATAATTACATTACCCAGATGAATATTTCTTCCAAAAGGAGGTCACAGATGCATTCTGACTCTTTATTGTTTGCAGTAAATTGGGAAGCTCAGTCTGCACGCAATAATATTGGAAGAGATTTGCAAAGCATTATTAAAAAGACACTAGTGTCAAAAGACTGTTCCATAAAAACACATGTACTAAAACCTTCAGCATTAATTGAATCATGCTTGTGTTTTGGCAATGCTGGAAACCTGGCTCAGTCATCGCTCTGGTGATTCATTAGTGCTAATTAATGCTTTTTCCAGGCTAGTAACAAACTAAAGAGAGACTGTTTGTCTCTACTGATCATTCCACGGTTACAGTAATGGTTTGATTTATGTATCAGACACTTAATGCTGCGTTTCATTCATTTTTAAACAAGTTTCAAAGGGACTCAGGGTGCTTACGTGAAAATTTAGGCAAACAAACAAAAGTGTTTCCTCTGTGTACTGGCAACAATGCTAGGTTTCTGGGGCTCCCCATCCAACCTACTCGGCCTCTTCTTCCCTAAGACCCAAACAACATCAGCATTCTCCCAGCAGGACCTTCAGCATCCTCCCAGTAGAACATTCCCACTCCCCTCCCTGTCCGCAAGAGTTTCGGCAGAGCTCCTGGCCGCAGGCTGGGCTGGCCAGCTGGCTGTGGCCTCCCCACAGGGACCTGCCTGTCCCCTCAGCAGAGCCACCAGCCTTGCTCGCTCATCCCGTGTCCACTGCCAGCTTTCCCAGAAACCCCCACAACCTCATACAGGCAGTTCAACTCAAGGGCAGGACTGTATCTTCAGACCTACACAGAACGTGAATTTCAATACTATTCTGCTCTCAGATCTACAGGGAAGGTTTTGACTCCAATATTTTGCTCTCTCTACAGGCATAGAACTGTGTGCCAGCAGTAGCATAAAAAGTGTAAATGCTGCAAAAATATGTTGCCATTTCCTCTCATTCTGCTGCCCAGTTTAGAAATTTGGCTGGAGGTATTCACTGCAGTTTGGAATTTTCTTTTAATATAGATTTTCTGTATATGTTTTCTTTTACATTTTTTAAACATTTTTAGTTCTCAGGAAATGTTTTAGAAGGGGACTCTGGAAACAGAAGCACTTTACTTCCCCATAGATCAAGAGAATGGTAAGTAGTGTCCTTTACTGCCCTTGAGTCCCTGGGTGAAAGGATCTTCTTGGGGGCTGAGGAAATATCTGGAGCTTCCTGCACATTCAGTTCTTGGCCACATTCAGTTTTATGGCTGAAAAGTGACAATTAAAGGGTTGTGGAGCTCTTTCCATGAAGTACAAGGCTGACATCACCAATGATTCAATCAACTTCTGATCAGTTCCAACCAGTTCAAAATGGTTCAAACTGCTTCCAACTGTTTCAAATTGCTTCTGTCCATTTAAAACTGGTTCAGACCAGCTCCGACCAATTTCAACTGGTTCTTACCAGTTCTGACCGGTTTAAACCTGTTCAAACTTGTTCTGACCAGTTCTGGGCAGTTCCAACATGTTCCAACATGTACAGAGTTGGTTTGAATTGATTGGAACCATTCTGTACCAGTTTGAATAGTCTGGAACCAGTTTGAACTAGTTGGAACTGGTCAGAACTGGTTGGAACTGATTTTACCAGCTTAATCCGGTTCAGAATTGGTTTGAACTGGTTGGAACCATTCTGTACCAGTTTGAATAGGCTGGAACTGGTTTGAACAAATCAGAATCAACCTCACCACTATTCCCAAGAAGCTGATGGAGAGACTCCTCCTGGAAACCATTTCCAAATATACAAAGGGCAGGATGACTTTGAGGCACCAGCACTGATATCTGTGTGGGGAACCACACTGAGTCACCCACAGTGTTGGTGGGTGAGGGGAGAGCCATGTGCTCTGTCCTCACCTTGGCAAGGGTGTTTGTCCATGTTCATCACAGACAAATGGGTTAGATACAGACTAGATAAAAGGACAGCAAGGTGGGCTGGAAACCTGAGGAACTGTTGCACCCAGCAAGGAATTCTGCTGCAGGTTGGTCACAGGTTGTGCACCTAGGGTCTGATATCAGGTCTAAGTTCAACATATTATGAACATGGAAAAAAGCAAAAGAAAAGTCCTGCACCTGGGGAGGAATAACCCCAGAGGTGCCTTCTAACCTCAGTTTGGTTTTCTGATTCTGTGTTATTTGATCCTGGTCAGAATATAAAACACCTGCTCACTGCATCATTATACGGCAAAAAAATTCCAGGGATTACTACTATAGGAGTTCTTGTGTTTTTATAATTTTAGAGCAATAACATACAGACTTTTTTTTTTTTTTACAACTTGACACTTTTTAAAATGAGACAATAAACTAATTTATTTTTCATTGCAAGTGCACTGTAATCTTAGCATTTTACCAGCTGTCATTATGTGCTCACTTTAGAAAAATTATTCAAACTAAATTTAGAATGATGCTACTAATCAGCCTATCTGAGCTGGTTCTTGAACTGATGATGAATTAGAGGACCCTCCATATGAAGAAGTGTCCTCTTTTGGGAACAACATAAATCTGCATACCAAAGACTGAGATCATGAAGCAGTCCCTGCCACATTCTCAGAAATGTAGTTGTTAAGCTTGCTGAGCATGAAAAATGCTGTTTCCAATAATTATGTATTTGTTTTTATTGAAATCCTTTGATTTCAGCTGGCTGTAATTTTTCTGTTTCTCCAATCGCCCTTTAATTTTATATGCTTTAATTACACATAAATCAATGCCTTTGCAGTGTTGCAAAAATGGTTTGAGAGCAGTGCTGGGTGCAGAACTCTCCTAAATTGTGCTTTCCTGTGCAGCATTAACCAGCTGCCACAACTCACTGTAAAACCTTTCTGTTGGGTGTATGGGACCCTGGCACATGGGACTATAGCAAAGTTCTCATGACAAATATGCGCACATTTGTGTGGTCACCAAAGTTATTCCAGTAATATTGATATTACTGAAACTCAGATCAAAATCATTAATTTCCCCACCGTAACTTTTACATGTTTGCTCATGGCTTTCAAAGAGCTTTGAAAAATATCCAGTTACAATATAGCCTCTAGGAACTACATTTGTGTAGTATTGCTCTTTGGAGCCTCAGTGAAATGCAGCAGAAAGGGAGGATGCAACCAGGACCACTTCCTTTGTGAGTGTGTAAATATGTCACAAGCACCACAGCACCCTTCAGAATGGGTGTACAAGAACTGCAACTTGAATGTGAGGACATTGCAGGGTTAAGAATAGGGAACATATTCACTGTACAAACTTTAGGAAACTGATAGCTCAGCATGTACATTTTCATGCCAACTTCAAGGTTGGTCTCAAAACTCAAAGTTTGTAACTGTTTTTATTTTCAAAATAGCATGCAGAACTAGAAAACTGAGCTTAAGCTAGATTATTGTTCACAGTCATAAATCTGAAGATGATTTTCACAACAACAAAAAAATTATTGGCATATATTTAGACCATGCATGACCTTGCTGAATCAACTTGGCATTCTCAAGAACAACAAAACAAAACCAGATGACAGATTCTTGTTTTCAGCCTCTACAGATATATCTCACAGCATGTGAAGAATAATTGCAGTGGGTATGAGGGAACCCATCATGTTCCCTGTGGGCTTTAGGTGATATTTTCCTCAGGTTTTAAACATAACTGAAATTTTTCAGGTAAGTCCTGAATAAGACCTTCAGCACAGATAATGAGCTGCACTAAGAATCCATGGCAGGACAGACTGTCTAATTTGTAAATAAAATGTCCTGAGACAAGAAAATCTCCTGAGGAGGTACATGTAATAAAGCTAATTTTCTGAGCTTTTCTGGAATTACTACAGCATGAATTCCTCAGAGGAATTTTTGCAATATTTTCATGGGGTCTTCCCACCATGTACATTGGGGAGATCCATGGGAAAACCTAGTCCCAGGTCTGTGTGTCTCTCATTCTTCTGCACTTGTCTTTGGATACAAATAGGCAACAAAGCCGTGACAGAAGCACCTGAGGCTGGACAAGGGAAAATGAAATGCTGTTAATTAGGAAGCAAAACTAGAGTTGCTATTGTTTCCTTGCACTTTCCACTAGTATTGTGTACAGACATGGAATGTAAAGTGGCTACTCCCAACTCCAGAGTTTGCTCTGGCTATTTCTCTATCACCAGAGAGACCTTCACTTACATGATAAAATGGCTGTGGACTTTTGGGAAGATGACGGCAGAGTGTCCCACTTCCTTTGCTGGATTTTGGATTATGCTCTGCTGCAGGAACCAGAGTAACTACTTTGCAGCCTGGGAAGGCATCTGCAACACACTCCTTTTCTTCCTTCATCCACAGATGTTCATAACAGTAATGAAAATGATGGAAAACAGCATGTGGCAGCAACAGAATCACCTCACTGGATTTGGTACCTCTTAACTGGATTAGAAATTGTCTTGTGTCTGTGAGTGTCTTGAGAGACTGTAACAATATAGGTGCAAGGAGGAAGCTGGAAAAAGGACCATTAGCTTCTGAAAGAAAAATCAACTGTTTTCATACACAGAACATTATTTCAGAGTCTTGAACATAATCACAACCCTTTGTTCCATAACAGACACTAATAATGCAAGTGTATTTGCAAATGAGTACCTGTCTCTCACTAATTGCATCCTCTACCTACACTGCCTGTAATGTAAACGGCACTGTTTTCTTTTTGCTTTTCATCCAGAGTGATTTTTTTTTAATCAAAGCTCACACTTGATTAATACTCTCCTGCCATCATTATCAGAAAGCTGACATTTAACCCAATCATAAAAAAGATGTTGTTTGTTGGCAGTTCTCCTATGCTTAGCATGTATTTCCTTAATATCCAATGTTAAAATGGTGTATATGACTAGACAAACTAAGAAGCAGAATTTTAATATTTCACTTCAACACATATTCTGTGAGTTGACATTTTGGCACAACACAAGCCATGCTGTAGCTCAGCAAAAATATAATTTGGTTTGTGAAATCTTGTGTACAAGTTGTTAACTGAAAATCCTTGCTCTGCGTTCATTGGAGTGGGTGCAGTGTGAATGTACATTCCTGACATTGCCTGAGAGAGGGAGGGAGCAAGGAAGCCTGTTTGCAAGGTTTTGTAAGACTGATATCTGAGGCTTGAATGAAGATGATCCTTCAATTATTTGGTAGGAAAAGAGACAGGTTCAGAAAAGAGTTCTATATATTCCAGGGGAGACCCTGGACAGGTTGCCCAGGGAGGTTTTGGATGCCCCAGCCCTAGCAGTGTTTAAAGCTAGATTGGATAAAGCCTTGAGCAACCTGGTCTGGTAGAAGGTGCCCCTGCCCAAGGCAGGGGGATTGGTACTAGGTGATCTTTAAGGATCATTTTAACCCCTTCACATTTTATGGTTCTACAATTCTATATATTAAAAACCCCTCACTTTTTACTGGCACAAAACTTTCTGATATTTCAAAATACTTGGTTGTTGGTTTTTTTTTTTTGTTTTTTTGTTTTTTTGTTTTTTGGGTTTTTTTTCATCCATCTCTCTCTTTAACACAGGAGCAGAAACACAGATCAAAGCTGAGGAAGATGATTTTGTTTTACTTCCAACATGATTGGCCTGGGTGTGTGAGAACACTTGGAACTCCCAGGACTCAGTTATGTAGAGAGTTGATTCTTACCAGTAACGCTGCTGGGTTTTCTCCAGGAATTTGTGCTGCTTTTACACAGTCTCATTGCTGACTGACACTGGATGTTGTGAGAGAGGAACTGGCCTCTCATTTCCAGTGTGGTTGTACCAGGGTATATTTGATTCATGGGTGTGAGATAACCTAGGTCAGCTGCACATGTGAGCTCTTGGGTGGTTTCCCCAATTAAAACCACACTACTAGCTCCCAACATTTTTTCCTTCACAAATTGATAGCTGAAAAATGCACACAACTCTGGCTGACAGAAGTTACTGAGGAATGAGGATTATGAAACATCATGAAAGGAAAAGAAAAAAAAAAAAAAAGAACTCTACAGTTAAAGCTCTGCTTTCTGCTTGATTTCTAGTTGATTCTTACTGATATAATGATTTTCCAGATAAAATGCAAAGCAACTGGCCCATCTTCTAAAGCATGGCTACCTATGTGTGGCCCACGTGATTGGACTGCAGACACGCAAACAGTACTGACAGCACTATGTCACTATGCATTTATTTCCCCACATTGTGAGGTGTGCCTCTCACTTTAAATTTGAATTTACTCTCACCCTTATAAACCAGATGGTATCTTTTTAATAGGAGGAGCTGTGGAGTCACAGAATTTTTGGCAATATTCACTTAGGCTGTGAGCCCAGCCTACTTTGTAGATCAAAGGAGGAGCAGAGTCTGAACATCTTCAGAGCCTGGTGAACAGACCTCCTATTCTTTGCAAAAATGAACCTCAAATGAGGTCAGATTCACACTGCAGCAACTGACAGGTCCATTTGCATCACAGAGGTAAAAGAAAAACAGTGAAGAGAAAGATGTGTCTCTGCAGCTTTCTGACACAGCTGCTGGTTTTGATTATATTTTGGGGCTTACTCTCAGCTTTCCACTGAAAGCTTGGTGTATACTATGGCATGGATTAAAGTTCTGTCAGCTTCCTGATGACACGGGAATCCTATACATTCAAAATCAGGACTTTCAGTTTGTCCTCCTAAAGTGGCACTAAAAAAACATGAACCAACAAGCCTTGTCTTGGGAAATCCTCCACTAAAGGAGAGTTTCCAAGGAGTATAGTGATTCCACACCCAGATCCTCCCCTCACTACCACTGTTCCCATATTCAAGGTACTCTTGTGGTGGGGTAGCAGAATGAGCAGTGATCCACTAATCCTCGAGCTGGTACATGCACAGTGACTGCACACCATCTCACCCAGCTTGGCCACCTAAAATTTAGGCATAAAGTCTAAATTAGTCATTCCTACTCTGGTCTAATTGGTCCATAAATTCCTTACAAAGTTTTATAGGGGTTCCTACCTCTCTCCACTGACTCCTGACAGACTTTAAATGAGCATTGCTGAAGTTAGACAACACAGACCCTGCTCTGCTAAGGACCACGATTCACTGGTGTGATTCAGAAGAGCCCTTCAAAGATTGCAGGGAGAAGAGTTGTTAGAGTTTTCCACAAGTGCATTTCTCACACTGCACTGAATCAGCGCAGTGACACTGGATGAGTCTGACCCCTCTCATCCTGCAGCATCCAGCACTCAGAGTGCCTGCCTACTTGCCTGCCAACAAAGTGAGAGATCATACCCACAATAACATCAGTGATTTCATTTGCTGAAGATCCTATCCAGCCTCTGTTGCTTAATCTCAAAGAAGACATGATAAATATAATCAAATGAATCCCATCTGTATTGAATTACAACTGCAAAATCAACTGAAGCTCTGCCTCAACACCAGTCTTGTCACCGTAAGGTATTAAAATTCAGCACAAAGTGTTACAGGTGTCTAAAACTCTGTAGCTTTTCCCACATATTCTTGAGTAATATTTTAAAATATGTTTTAATGGCAGCACATGATAAATCCTTCATTAATTAGTTACAAGATCATTCACTCCATTCTTTTCTCCTTTTTTAAACATAAACTTTATTAAATTAAACCATATTTATTTTCTCTTTTTCCTCCTTTTTGTTTTCTTTTTATTGCACCTTTCTTTCTTGAGTCAAATTAACACACCATTTTTGTTAAGGCTGTATGAAAAAAGCAACCTTTTTTTCTCCCTCCCTCTTTCTTTCCATGTAAGTCCAAGTGAATTTTAATTTCTATCTTTGAAATAAAGGCTGCTGCTAAGCAGTTTAGAACTGATTCTTTGAAGGATTTCAAGTAGCAAAAACATGTTTAGAACTTAGGCAGCCACCCACAGGCTTTAGAATTCAGGTGAGACATTAAGAAAAGTACTACTTTTTCTGCTGTTCTGTTTTCTTTGTATCTACATTTCAATCAGTTCTTTTCTCTTTATGTTATCCGTGTGCTCTGAAAAATGCTAGCAGACCTCTGTATTATGGTGTACAAGGAAAGTCTGCAAGTTTTCCAAAAGTAATGTGTTCAAAACACAGGAAAATTTAATTTATCCCAACCAGAGAGTTCAATGATGTAGAGACCTTCTATTTTCTTGGACTGCAAATCAGTAATAATTAATGATCAGATTTAGCTTTGGCTTCTGGTAGTTTTGTCTGATCAGCCTTATTCATAGATGAGACAAATGTCCAGCTTTGGCTTCATGGTGGCAGCTTAATCTACATAAAATGGGCTGGTAAATCAGACTTCCAGAACTCCTTCTTGTACAAATATTTCTTGGGTTAGTTATATAGGACTCTGAAAAGTATAGCACAGGATTTAGGTAACTAGATTAAAAAAAAAAAAAAAAAAAAAATCCTGAAAATTATACTCTATTTGAGGACCATCAGGACCCTGGAGTTTTTTGGCTTAATAGTTCTGTGGCATTATTCCCAAAAGGTGATCTATAATAGGACTGAACCATTGTCCACAATGGTTCACTTTCCCTCCTCTTGTTACTTGTTCTCACTGTTATATATCTTTGCCTGCAATTTTTCTGAAGCCTTTTTCATCTGAGGAAAGGGAAAATTTTGGTGATGAGTCAGAAATGGATTTTTTAGCAATTATTTTAATCTTTTACTTCCTTGACTGTTTAGGGCAATTGACAAGCCTAATTTGGATCTGTTGTCTTGTGTGTATGCCACATATAGCCTCCTAGTGCCCAGGACCAGAGATCCCTGTGATGGGTCCTTCCCAAGGAGGACCAGCTCACCTACTGGAAGGTTCCTTGTTACAGCTTCCTGGGCTGCTCTCATGCTTGGGAAGGAGCCATGGGTTTGCTGTAATACTAAACTAATTACAGCAGCTTTACCAGAAGCCTGTATGGTCCATTTCAACAACTGCTTCAAGGTCCAACATTCAAAGTATGTGATCAACAGGGGTTCTCTAAGCAGGGTGGAAAAACAACATTTCTGCTTCCTCTCCTCTGCTGACCTGGAAGGAGCACCCTTGGAGAAAGCCAGGGAGGACAGATTTGAGAACAGAGAACTTGACTACTAAAAACTGTATTTTCCTGACCATGATGATGATGATGACAGATATTGAGCTCAGGAACTAGCAGTCAGATTAATTGTGGGAGCCTGGTTATCCAGACCTGAAAGTGAGATCATGCACATGATGGCCATCAAGGACAGTAGTCAGACTCTGAAGATGTGCAGAATATGAAACACCAAGAGAAGGGCAGATGGTCTGTAGTTAAAATAATTTCCATCAATAGAGATTTCAGTGGGGGACAAGCCAGAAAATTTTGACTTAGTGATTTTAAAGTCTAGTAAGGCACTATTAGTGTTCTTTTGGCAAAGGAGCATTGATTTGCTTGTGTAGGATATATTATCAAACACAGATTTAAAAATTGGTGTGAAGTTATGTAGCTATAGCTTGAGCCGCTTTTTCAAAGTTGCTTGGTAGATCATTTAAAATCAGTGTAAGAGGTCATTGGAAAAGATTGGCACAGCTTCCATAGAAAATGAGAGTACCTGTTTATACTTATGTATTCATGCAAACAGATACTTTATTGTAAATAAATAACATCATTCTGTACTTAACATCATAATGGAAGTGAAATAAGACAAACCCCAATGTATAAAATCTTTATTGGATCTCAGGAGGAAGAAACCAGCAACTTTTTCATTGAAATGTCCATTGCTCTACACTGTCAGCACTAGTCCTCCAATGCAGAAAGTCTTCCTAATTGTCCACAGGAGAGGAATATAGTATTATAGAAAACATTTGGTAACTTGATGCAACTGGGTTTCCTCTATACAAGTTTTAACTGTTTACTGATAGTTGTCAGGCTATTCTTGAAGCACTGTTTACTTTTCATTTCTCATTAGGGAGGTTAAAATGAACTCTACTTTCTGTGCTTCAGCATGAAGTTTTTCTCATGATTCTCTGGGAATCTGAAGGGACTTCTGCCTTCCATCTTCTGCTTTTCTCAGTTCTCTTCCCACCCAGTCACTAGGAAAATATGCAAGAGGAAGGGGACAAAGACCCAGCCACCTCTTCAATCCATTCTGCTCTCTGATGGGAGATGATTCGTTTTTACTGCGTAAGTATTGGGGCACAGCTTGAGGTCCACTGAAATAAACACTTTTCCTTCTGATTTAAGCCCCAGTAAAAGAGCATTTGCTGCCCACAGCACAGAGGTTTCCCTAAGGCAGAGCAGAAAAGCCAAACAAGGAGGGAGGATGACCTTCTGTGGTCCCCTCCCTCTTGCACAACTCTGTATGACGGCTGGTGTAATGAAGCTCTCAGAAAACCTTTTAAAAATAGAGAGAGAGAGAGAGAACTGTACAAGTATTGTAAGCTTTAAAACTGGTTTCTGGGCAGGAAACAGAAGGCATGAGTAAGAGTGAAGAGTTCAATATAGGGAGAGGTAGCAAATCATATGCTCTAAGAGTCAGTGTGCCACACATCTGAATGAGCTTGTGGACTGTCAGGGTTTTACTTCAAAACGGGTTTTAGAGATAACACAGTGACTGAGGGCGGTAAGGAAAAATATTACAGGAGCCTCTGGGAAAGCAGAAAGAGAGTGGAGACAGAGTGGGGGAGAATAAACCTCTCACTTGGTAAGTGACAAAGGCATTTTAATGCAGTAAATAAAAGTGAAAAGAAAGTATTTTCCTTTTCTATCTCTCAGCTCTAATAATGATCACAGCTCCAGAATAAAACCTCAAGGGCTGAACAGAAGCTGACAGAAATTAAATTCCTACCAACTTTAATGAAAATACAAAGTGATGAACAAATTACATTCTGACTGGGATTTTTCCTCCCAATAGAAACCATACAAGTCAATATAGTGCTCTAAGACAATTTTTTTATACAAACATCATGAACATGGGGTGTTTAGAAGCATGCAATCACAGAATTGAGTTGGAAGGGACTCTCAGGGACAACCACATTAACTCCTGGCCTTGCACAGGACAGCCCCAAGGATCACACCATGAGCTGGAGAGCATTTTAAATGTTTCTTGAACTCTGTCAGGCTGCCTGGTGCTGTGACCACTTTCCTGGGCAGCCTGTGCCAGTGCCCAGCCACCACTGGGTGATGAACCTGATGCCCAACCTAAACCTCTCCTGACTGAGCTCTAGGCCATTCTCTCGGGTCCTGTCACTGGTCACCACAGAGGAGAGACCAGTGTAAAAACCTGTTTCCAGAGTTAACAGGAAGCTCTCAAATTGCCATACCAGAATTTTATGTCTTTATTAGAATAAAAGCTGTTAAAGTCATATTTTCAAACTTAATATTAATATTTCCTGATACAGCAAAAAATCTGTAAAGAACATAGCTAAGCATTTAAAAGGCACAAATATACATTGAAAAGGATAATTATACATTCATTTACCCAATAGGGCAGATTTTAGATACAGAATTTTAAAAAAGGACTTCTGAATTATATATATTAAAAAAAAAAGTAGAATTTTTTATTGCCATCTTAGTACACAATTTTAATTCTTGATAAAAATAGCCAAACACCTCATACTTCACTGGAGGCTCTTTTATACAGTTCTCTTCTGGCTGATCAGCAGTGATGCATTAAAACTCAAGAAACATTGAAAAATTGCAACTAATTTCTGAAAACTGACTTTTCTCATTTGTTTTAGGAGCACAATTTCACCTGAGGAGTTTGCAGCTTCTTTTGCCCCTGCTGTTTTGATGCTCTCAGTGCTTTAGGAAGTGCCATCTTCCTGGTAGAGAAATGGAGACGGAACTATGCTGTGCTTAGTATTCTTTTTTACTCCTGAAACACAAGGCTTCCACCTCAAGCTTTTACATCACAGAGAGAAATACACTTTTATATCAATATTTCACTCTAGAGCCTCAAGGGAAAAGAATTAAAATGTCTCCTTTCTTACTTGGTCTGTTTGGGATCTTTCACTTAGTCCTCTAAAAGCCTTCCAAAGGTGTGTGTCATGTGTTGTGTGTGGGAGAGGTATTTCCAGGTAGCTCATAGTTTGGATTTATCACCTTCCTATATTTTCCCATAGACATCGTACATTAATATATTTCCCATGTATTAATGAAAAAGTTTCCCTGATGCCAGAAAGGATTTTTTTTTCATGTTTTTCTTGCCATGGATACTTTCCTAGATGAGTTAATTTTCACCTACAGAACCTTTTGAGTAATCTAAATCAGAGGAGATGAGCCTTTTCCTTGCAAAAGGCTAAGCAGACCTTTCACACACCTTTCACACACCTTTCACAGGCCACACATTAACACACAGATTAGTGTAATTTTATAAACTGTGAGATGGAAAAAAACCCCTTCAAGTCCTATAAAATAAAGTCAGAGGATAATTCTGCCAGCAGGTCCTCAGATTTTCTACACGTGATCTTCCTTGCATGGTGGATTCCCATATTTACACAACTCCTTGAAAAACAACTCCTGAATGTTTTATTAAAGGAAATATCACATATACAGCATTCGAGCTCTGGAAAAATTCACAAGGAATGTCTTTGAAAGTAAATTAAAAGTGTGTAGCTCACCTCTGAACTAGATGCTCAGTTAGGTTAAAAAGATACCTACTGAAGCAAGAGGATTACATGTGCTTTCCTTTGCCAGCTTCTCTGTGCAGATGTATTGCCTAACAAGAGTCTAGACAGCAGCACCCATGGACTTCTGTTCCCACAGTGGTGTATGTGTATAGAACAAATAGACAGCAAGTCCCACAGTCCAGGCACCCTGGAAACTCACCACTCACTGCTGAAGCACACTGTAGGTGAAATTCATACTGGCATATCAAAGGAATCTCCAGAGTAATTACTCACATCTCTATCTTCTCCCAGTCCACACTAGGATGGGTTTACAGCATTGGGTGCATTTCCACAAAAGCTGTGTTCTGGACAGCTCCCTTTCCTTGACACCCCCACCCCCCCGCCCCGAGCTCCATCTCCTCTGTGAATCGATGCTCTCATATCTCACACATCTAAAACTTTCTTTATATCCTAGAAATTCTCCCTCACCACATCAAATGTCTTTGTTCTCTCTGCAGTGCTTGTTGAGAAGGATGGATTGGATCCACAGAAAGACCACGATAAGCATGTGAAAACATACCTAAAACTTAACTTAAGCCTACATTCAGTTATGGTAGGGCTTGAGGCTTTTCTGCTGTGGATTTCAGGACTTCACACTTGCTTGCATGCTGTCAGTTAATGAAACTATCGCATGAATTTGTGAAAGGCCACACTTAACAGGTTGTGTCACTAGCTGGGGGTACTAAATGTTTTGGGTTTCCCAGAACTTATCCTTCTCCTTCTGCCTGGAAATGTTCAATGGGTAGTAAAAGATAATTTTTCCCACTTGTCTGGATAAGTGAGCCCAGAGAAAAGGTAGCTCTCTGGCTGCCAGATGTACAGCAGCCTCAGGCAAATGTGTGTGCAGATCTCCAGGTGCATGTACTGCTCCATGCAGTCAGTCAGATGGACCCCAAATGCACTGATTGTCTTGTGCACAGGATCTGTGCTACTCCTCCCCTGGCAAACGAACAGAAATATTTGAGCCCTGTTCTGCCTTTATTACCTGAAAGTACTTGGGGTTATATTATAGTATAGAAGTGGCATCCTATTCTTTTTTGTCTCAAAAGTACTTGTGCCTGATTTTCTACATTTGTCAGCATATCTCTTCTACTTGAAACCCTTAGGCTCATCACTCAGTCTTGTGTTTGAGCATTCTAGGCTGGTCTAAAGGTAAGTATTAGATTAAAGAGATCCCAACACTGGGAAAATCCCAGCCCATGTGTTGGGATGTAAAGGAGGGTCTGGTAGTGCTGCTGGGATGGCCCCAACAGCATCACCTGATCAACTCCATCCATTTTTGTCTGTCTGGACAGTCTGAAGTTGCCAGGAACTAGGCCAGGGGCTGAAGCACTGAAGGCTGAGGGCTGGAACAGCAGCATGACCTCTTTTCTGAATGAAAAGCAGTTCAGACATGGATCCACATCTCCTGCATCTATGGAGATGCAGCAGGTTGGTGGAATTTGTGATTCCAGCTATCTGTAAGGGTTATCCTTTGTGTTTTATGTATTGCCATAAACCCATTTAAGCTTGTAGCCCTAGTTTTGATTACAAATCCACCAGGAAGTAGCTGGCTAAGCATGTGAAAGCAGTGGCTCAGGAGGCACATAAAAAGGAGACAAATCCAAAATGGGCACTGAGCTGAAAAAAAAGGAGGCCTAAGATGTAGTTTTTTATGCTTTACTGTGATCACAATTTCACGAAGCAGGGTGAAGGAAAGTGCCCACTGTCACACAGCTGCTGTAATGCAGTGGTGGAACCTCCCTGTCCTGCCCTACACAGTTCAGCTGTGACTACACTGTTCTGCCCTTTTCCAGTGAAAAACAGAAAGTGTTTCTTTTCTTTAAAGCAATAGAGGCACAGAATCTACACGAACTTCATTGTCAGATGATTTCCTTGAAGCTGTAAATCAGCCTCTGAAATTTTCTGTGTGCACCAGGAGCTAAATGAGCTAACCTTCTGTCAAGCAGTGAATTCTGGGACATTTTTTCCACCTTTGCAAACATTAGTCTGTTTAAGTGAATCAAGTACTTAACATGGCATGATGAGGAGGAACCCTGGGGAAAAACTAGTGAGCTCATAGTCCAAATCTGATGCAGTCATAGTACTCAAAGAAAAAGAAAGAAAAAAAAGCACTCAAATTTTCCACTATGATAAAACCAGAAGCAAGTGCTTGAATAAGTAGGTTTTGATATCCATTGTTCAGTGTTGCTAGAGTGTTATTTTTTTCTATATAGCAGAACAGTGGTTAATTCATAGCCCTTGGGATTTTTTTTCAAGCATAAATCACTATAGGTTTTTTTTCCCCCACTATATCAATAAGTGGTTTGTAAAAATCTGCAGGGAAAAATAAACCATACAAGCTGGCAAGTAGTTTTAGTGGCATTTAAAACAACTATGGTAGTTATAAACAGTAAACAAAACATAGTAACCAATTCAAACACTAGAGATTGTTGTATCATAGAAGCATAAATCATTAACTTAATAATTTCAGCAGCAGTGACTCAAGTACAAAATTAAGCCAACAGTACCCCCTGTGGCAATAATGAAGTACTGTATTACTTACAGAAAACTGACACAATCTGTGGTCACAGTTTGAAAATCCTCTGAATTTGATCCTTGGAAGAGAGACCTCCAAGAAGCTTTTTCACAAAGTACTTTTAGAAGGAGTTGTGTTCCAGACATGTATTCATAAACACAATCCAGAGCCCACGAGCAATGGAGATGAAGTTAGAGGTATTTCAAGAAGAGACGCAGAAATATAAGCATGATGAAGGCCACTGCTGGGATTCAGTTCTGTGTTTTAGACAACACTCCAGGCTATTTTTCTGAAGAACCAGTGTTACAAAGCAGAAGATTGTAACCTAGAAGGGCCGAAGATGCAGTGTTCACTCTGGCTAAACTCCTACTACGGTAGCGCTGACGGGTTCAGTTCCAAATATCCCAGCTGGCCCTTTACGAAACACTGAAGCATATCTGAGAGGAAACTACACTCTCCTCCCTTCAGCCAAATCCATGCTACATCTCTTCTGACTGCTTGGAAATGAAGTTCAGAGTGACTAGGCTTCTCTCTAGGCATTAGTCATGGGTCAAAAGTTAGGTGGTTGAATCTTAGCTTTAAATCTCCTTAATTTTCCAAGAAAATTGCAGCACTTCTAGGATATATGAATGTTGCTTAGCCAAAACTGCTTTTAATTTTCATCTGCAGATTTTGATACCTTTTCAAAGAGATGAGAAAATTCAAAAAGTGCTGTCAGACTTGGTAGGGAATGCAGTTTACTTCCAACTTCTTTGGTTTTTAATTTCTTTGCTATTAGTCTTTCCAGTAGAGCATTTTGGTGATAGGAACAAATAATACATTTCTGATGTTAGATAATGATGTGGGGAGGTGGAAAAAATCATGTGATAACACCCCACTTCAGAACTGCCTTTTCTTTAAGGATCTCAGAATTCCTGAGAGAGCTCATGTAGATTTCCAAATTTCTACATGCAGATTTCTACATATGAAAATATACAGAAAATTAGTCTTTGGTCAAAGCCCAGGCAGCAAAAAGTAAGAAATATCGCTGTTGAAAAAAACCAAAAGAAAAGGAAAAAATGCAACTATTCAAAAAGAAAGAGACAAGACAATCAACTGCTATTACAGAAGCAATCAGACAGAAGCTCTAATCTTCTTGTCCAAGTTACTAACACATCCTAATTAAATATTGTCTTCTCCTTGTTTCAGTGTTATTTATGCACCAGAAGCCTTCTACAGCATGAAATAAGGCACCAACCGATGCACAGTGAAGTTATAACCCAAGAAATAATGCAAGAAATGAAAAGTTGAATCAAGGGTGAAGGGACAATTTTCACCTTCACAGGTACAGTGACAATTCTTGAGTAAATGTGGGTTTTCCTCATAGAAATCTCTCTGTCAAACCTCTCTTGCTCAGATGTCCTCTGTGAAATTGCAAGGTGGTGCTCTGTAATTTCAGCCTAGTCCCCTATTTAACACTACATTTTTCTTCCGTTATGTATGTGCCCTGGCAAACATTAATGGTCACAAGATATATGAAGTCTTCACCCAAACCCTGGGGAAGACACAGCCTGAAAAGTAAGGGACCAATTGCAAACATTCCTGCATGAGAATCCAGACTACTGACTCAGGCCAACACATCACATTTAACATACACATTAGCAAATAAAGGTGACAAAAAGAAATTTGCAGAAACAACAGGCAACAGTGCTGTGTATGCCAGGACCTCCCTCCAATTTCTAAGATTAAATCTTAGGGAAAAAAAAAATTAAGACATAATCATCTACAATGGTTTTAACAGTTTTAACATTACCTTATCCTCTTGCCTGAAAGCCGTGGAATAATTTGAGGTCTTTTTTCTTGGTGTATCAGAGAAGAGAAGATGCAGCAAAGTGCCTCAACTGCTGGTAAGTAATCTGAGTAACCAGTGGGGACTGAGTCAAGCCTCAGCTATCCAAAAGCCTTCCTCAGAAATCCTTCTCAGGATAGCCTTCTAGAATTAAAGTACAGAACAAGGAAAAGAGACAAGATTCAGGATGAGTACTGTGAAGCTTGAGAGACAAATTTCTGTCAGGAAAAGCAGACAATGGAAAAGCTGATGTCCCAAAACCATGGCAAAGCCATCATGTCTGCAGGTGATACAACTGCAGCGAGTCCATGCACCTGAGAAGCTCCTTGGTTAACTGTGAAGGGCATGTGCCAACAGCAAACAGGACCTAGGACTCTGCCAATTAGCCCAGATGATTGCTAAGGACTGAGGGGTCATGAGGGGAATGGGTACTTTGGTATTCTGTGTAGCTTTAAGATGATGTCATTGACATACTCACAGGTACCAGAACAGAATCCTTCATCCTCAATGACACAGAGTCTCAGATCACCTTCCGAAGTGATCTTTCACATTTATACCCTTTTAATACTGCTTACAGAGCAACCAGTTGCTGCATACGTTACCAGTTATCACTAAATCTAAACTGTATGCAAACTGTGGAAGTGAGATGTGCCAGACTTTGAAAAGGAGGAATCCAGTTCATACACAAATACCACTTTGTTGTGTTTACCAGTTACATGTACAAAAAATATCAATTACCTTGCTTGGTCTGAGACTTTCCCCTTTCAGATGTGCCTTAGTGTTTGCTTTATTTCTGAAGCTGTATTAACCAAGAAACTCCTGACAATGCCAACCATCATTGCTGTGTATCCAAACTGAGGATTAAAATCACATTTAGCCAAAAGCAGAAAGTTTAAGGATATTTCCCAGCTGAAATATTTTTCAGGTGTAAACCACTGTTATAGATCTTTGCACACAGAAGGATTGTGCATCACTCACTAAGAAAAATCCCACCAGCAAGAAGATTCCTTGGAGAAGACTGAAAACTAAATGGACAGCCTGGCCAAATACTCAGCTCTAGCTACTAGTAAAAAGCTGTTTAAGAGGAAGAGGTGGTTTATGGACCTTTGCACTTGGACAATTCATTCTGGGCTGGGGTGAGTCTGAAATTATTGGAATCTCAAGCTGGTTATTTAAAAAACCATACATACTAACCAAGATTCCAGCTGGGATCCCTTGGGGAGACTGGGAGAAATAAATAATGCAGAATTAGGTGCTCCTCCTCAGGGCACACCTTAGCCTCCTGGAATACTTGGGATTTCTTTCATCAGTGTAGACTATCCATTTTTCACAGCAGAAACCAGCTCAGCTCCCACAGCTAATGCTAGCTAGCATTGGGGTAGCCCATTATTTACTTAGAGAAAAGCATTAAAAAAAAAAAGAACTTCCTTAAGTTCACAGGTTTGTAAAGCATTGTAAATGAAAGACTTCCCTTTAAAATGTAGGCTAATGAGGATCACAGAGGAAAAATGAAGCCTTTTTGTTTTGATGTACATAGGCAACAAGCATCTTCATATGCTGGGTCTGGTTTAACATACATCCTTGTGAGAAAATAATTAGGTTGCTATGTGTGAGTCAAATGTCACATTATGAATAGTGCATGTCTGTGTGATGAAGAAATGCTGACTACATATGGGTTCAGCCTCTTTAGTAAATTTTCAGGCAAACCTTCTTGAAGTTACTTAATACATGCCAACAACTTAAACTGTAGGCAAAATTAAAGAGGGAAATTTGGTCCCTGAAATGCATCCTTTAGGACCCAGAGATTAATAAATCAGCAAGTTATGTCTATCATTAATCTTTCCTGAATGAAAGCAGTCTATTTGTGTCCAAGTATATGTGATAATTTAGGATAATGCAAAAAAGCAAAGCTGGGTTTGAGGTAACACTGTAAAGGACACACTGCTGTTCTCCAGCTCTTCTCAAGAAAGAATAAATCTTCCAAAAAGATTTATATTCATTGTGTGAGATATTTAACAAAATGGAAAGCTAAATGAGGTAAAATTATAAGGTTGGTATTAGACAAGATGAAAAATATCTTCACTTATGCAGTTCCTTATAAATTCCCCTAAATCATGTTAATTTACCTTTAGAAAATCACAAATGTCCTTGATATGCCATAGTAATTAGTCACTGTGCGAGTGTACAGACTGGGAGACAAAACATTCTGTAAGGGCCCTTCTAAAAGCACACTCATGTTTCTCTTCCAAATTTTTGTCCAGGATGACATCTCCTTGCAAAGCAGTTCTATCATCTTCTCTTCCCCCCTCATTTTTCAAAAGAGAATGTAAAGAAAACTTCACCTAATGAAAAGTCTGCTTTATGATAACTCTGCTGAAGAACTACTAGTAAGGACTTCGCAAACAATCTCGGTTCCCAAAAACATTGATCACCTAGAGAAACAGCCCACCATCAGAAAGGGCTAAACCAAACCTGATTGCAGCTCATTTGCTGTCATTATTTTGGTCATATGAACATTCTGTTGCAGCATAGCCCTCTTTTATGCACATCAACACATCAACTTTTTGAGTTGCTTTTATTTCAAGCATCTCACTAAAATTCATACAATCCACATTTCATCTTTGTATGATAGATATAATGTCTGCAGAAGACAAAGAAAAGCTACTAATAAGCATGTATCCAATACTTGATCTTACCTTTTGGTGCTATTTTGAAATGAAATTTGAATTGAATTTTTTTGGCATCAGAAACACCCAATACAAACAGAATGGAAAAACAAATCTAATGGTGTTAGAAGGAATCATTTTCTCGAGCACCACAATCCCTGTGCTTCAACACTCAGCATTTCTAACTTGCTTCTCTGCTGAAACACTGAAATTCTTCACAAATATATTAAGGTAATCATGTATTAGCAACACTTATCCATGTTCACAATAGAATTTGTATTGACATGGCAAACGGGAGAGCCCATCAAAGCCAGACCTCATACAAGCCACTATTCAAAGGAGAGAGAAAAATCTAAGACAATTTGCCATAATATCATGAAGAGAATGGTGCAACAAAGATAAGAGAAGCATTTTAAGAAATCACTAAATGGCTACAGTTAAAGAGGAGCAATCTATATCATCCTCTCCTACTCTAGCTTCATACGGGAGCCTGATATCTAGATAGGGGGATAGAACTTTTTTTGAGGCAACTGCCTTTTTTTTTTAGGGGACAAACAGTGACTTCTGCATTCCATTATATTATTTTTTGTCTCTGAAAAAATAAGGTACATTGACGATGCAAACGTTCTGTGGGCATTTATCCTGTGAGTCAGAGTACACCCTGATACAGTCTAAGGAGAGAATATTGCTCTGCAGTCCCTTAAGAAACTAATTTTGGGCCTAAAGCCCTGATTATCTCTTGCATAACTTACCTGTTCCAAAGCATTTGAATCATTACATAACCTATGCCTTGCAACTGCCATGAGAATTCATATGCATATTTTATTCAAGTACTGCAAAGTTACAAGAGTTCTTTAGCTTCTGTTGTACTCTTCAGTCTTCTTTAATGTGAAAGCATCATGATCTATTATCTTTCTAATATCTTAATATGACTAATGGCTACTTTTTTTTTAATGCAATTGAGCAGAACTGACCTGGATCACATTATTCAGAGTTCACAGCAAACTTCCTCTTTGAGATCACTGCCCAGTTCATATCTGGTCCAGATAGATCCTGACTGATATTTGAAAGCATAATGAAAACAGAGGGTCTGACATAGGATGGCCAAAGGACTGATAATAGCAATACTGCTCCCAAATGCAACATCGGCTACAAGGCAGCTCTGCTCCTTCAAGATCCCTGTTTCCATGGATCATCTCCTACTTGCTAAAACATGGGACACAGTATTTATCAGTCATGTTAAAATGTGTATCCCTGCTATGTTCCCCTGCATCTGGTGGGGATGTCTAGAGTGGTTTGAGAACATCATCTAAATATCCCATTCTAAGAAACATGGAAGGATTTTGTAAGTATCATAACACAAAATAAATATAGTGTTGGTAATTATGCACCTGGCTTTCTTGACGGTGTGTATGGAGTACTATTTCTGTTCCTTACTACATTCAAGAAAGACATCAACAAACCAGAATGAATGCTGTGGAGACACACCATAGCCTGGAGCACAGAAGAGAAGAAGCCAAGAGGGTCAGGAGAAAAGGAGTCTAAAATTGGAATTTAACTCCTGTCCTGCCACGCCTTGTGAAAGGCTGATGAGGGAAGATACAGAGCCAGACTCTTCTCAAGCCAAAGGAAAGAGAAGCAACACAGATCATAGGAAAAAATTTGTACCTGAATATTAGGAAAATAAAAATCACAGAGAAGGCAGCACTGTAAGAGTCCACAGGTATAAAACTAGACACCTTCACTATTGTGAGAGGATCCTGGTCATGGTTCACCAGCAGATTCTGGTCTGCAGGGCCTGGTTTTCTCATGGGGGTAAACATCAGCTGTTTCCACTGAAGTCTGTAATATATGTCAACATTTATTACTTTGAGGAAATTAAAGGTAGGTCACTCAAGATTCAAGGACCAGATTTTTAAATCTCCTTTATGGAGCGTACTGTACATTGAAGACAATTGCAGACGCATCCCCGTGTTTAGGTACTCTAAAACTGTTGCTAAAAGCACCATGGAAAATCAGCCCCTCATTGTTTGATGTGTCTCTTTTGTTAGTTAGGTCAGATTTCTTTTGCTATCCCACAGTGCTATATGTGGTGCTGTGTTTATTTTCCAGGTCAAGGATTTTCATGCACTGGAAACTTTACTTTGAAGAAATAATATGAGAGAAAAAAAAAGATAATCTTAAATCTACCAAGTTTAAAGGGAAGAGAAAAAAAGTTCAGTTCACATGATTAACTGTCATAAGCACAGTACATACCATCAGAGGTGCCAAAGCCTGACTTGAAAGGTTTTAAATGTTTCAAGCTGTGCAAGCATGCGTTTCTTCAAACAGGCAGAACTGATTATGATGATCACAGGCAAACCCTTAGTTAAACAGAGGATGTGCAATTTTTGTAAATTGTTATACAGCAATTACTAACTATTGAAATAAATGGCTTGTGTGTTTATTAACATTAGAGTCTTTTTTTCTTCCCTCTGTATCCTTGAGAAGAATAGGGAATGCTGCAAGTGATGAAGACAATTTTCGTCATCAATACAGGACAAGGCAACAAGTCTGGAGAAAATCATACTTGACCAAGTAGGGCTATTTAGATTTCAAAAAGTTTAGTAAACTTTGGGATAGTTTCAAATAACTCTTTTCTAACAGTTAAGGTCAAATTTTCTTTTCACCTCTTTATTACCAAAAATATATATACATTCTGGTCATACCAAGAAGCTGAACACACTCCTGTACACACAACATTTTAGATGAATGGAAACAAGCACAGAAATGATGGAAGTAGGGATAAGGTCATGCAATCCTTATTATATTTTACTATTTGTGTTCCTAACTCTAAACAAAACCTTGCTCAGCTGAGCTTTATATACTTTTTAAAAACTTATTTAAACTGGCACAGATGGTTGTTTGGACACTCCTAAATCTTATTTAACTTGCACGAGAGACTGAATTGACAAAAAGGTGTGAAGAAAAATAAGAATTCAAACAGAGCTTTACCCCCTCAAAATAGGGGGTAAATTTAGCCAAATTGAAACTTAAGTTAAACTGGCATCGCTTTAAAACTGTAGAGGCACATGTTATTCTAGCCACATTGTGCTGTCAGAACAGATAAATGCTCCAAAGCACCATCCAAAACACCATCTCCAAAAGACCATATTCCCCAATCATCAGCAGATCAGAAAGAAGGAAGCATCTGGAGGCAGAAAAAGAAAACACCTGAAGATGGAACATCTCTTTACCCAGATGATGGAAGTTTACATCTTCAGTTTTGAGGAAGGCTTATTCTCCTCTTTGCTGGAAGTCTCCATCCCATTACATGGCCAAACAAATCAGCAGTTCCCAGAAACAGGAGGTCTTCCTGGGCAGATCAGGTTGCAAACTGAATCTTAAAACATGTTCTTGGTCTGCTGTGCATGTCAGAGACAGAAAATTTGGGAACAATATTCTGGACTTGGACATATGAAAACAACAAAGAATCAATCCAACTTGCTTTCTACAGAAAGACAAGGGTTTTTTCCCCAGAGAATCTTGCTTTATTGTCTTATGATTTGCTCTCCCAGCTGATGATGACTGAAAGAGGACTGATTTTTAATAAATGATAAGAATCTGCCCTGGCTGTGGCCAGATTCAACTCAACCCTCAGGTTGTGATTCACTGAACTGTGACTTGTTAGACTGGTCCATGGTTAAGTCCACTGAAACAAGGAGATGTTCAAACACTACACTCATTGAGACATGTTTAATGCTTTCCTGAGGGAATTCCTGACCAGTTAGTGTTAGACCACCTTGAACAAGCTGAGATATTTGCTCCACTTTTTTTGGAAATTGAGGAAATCTTATTTGTTCAGGGTCACAAAACAACTTGGCTCAAATGCCTGGCTCTTAGTCATAGTTTCTCCTTTCTTCTATTTCATGATTTATTTCATGAAGTAGGATCTGTAATCATCAATAAAAGGTGGCCTTCCTGTAGGCAAAACATGTCATAATGAACTGACCTACCAGTTTGCCAGTATCTGATCTACTCTCTAGGTACAGCACCTGAACTCCTTTTTAAATACAGACATACACTCCCATCTATCTATACACAGCTCTTTACCTGTACTCTTTACACATATGTATCAACTTCTGGATGTGTTATTTAGAAGAATAATATGCAACCTATGGTATATTGAAGCTGTCATTCCACAGTATCCTTAGATTTATAATGGAAATAGCCAGATCCAAAGGGAAATCTAAGAAGTTGATTAATACCAGAAAAGGAATAAATAAGATTGGAAACAGAGTGGATGCTTGAAAATCTTACTTGCTTCTACCCAGGGTCACTAATTTAATTTTCTCCTACCGTCCATGTGGTTTTTGTTTTTTAATTTCCAGGAATTCCTGACTGTTTATTCTATAGTGAACCAATGGGGTTTTGAGGCCATGCTATGTTGTGGGAAATGTCTCAGTAGTATGTGCTCTTTGTTAAAAGTTGCAGAGGAGCTGCGTTGGTGTAATTGAACAAACACTAACTATCTCACTTTCAAAAGGGAGCATAATCTGCTCATCAATTAAAGCCAAATGTCTGCTTCATGGTTAAGACACTGCTATGTGTCATCCTCTCAGTATTCATCAAAGAAGTGTTCCATAAGTGCCTTGAAACCTAATTGCCAATGTTAAGGAAAAAAAAAATCTTCAAATAGATTTGTGAAGGCAGAAGGTTTGTTTATATACAATATTAATATGGACAGCATTTTTCTAATAAAATAGTCTGTGATCTATCCAACACGTACAGCACAACAAAGGCAAACTAGGAGTGGGCTATATCCACACGCATCACCGGGTTCTGGTTACACAAAGTGCTGCGCTGCCTGCCCGAAGCCTGGCCAGGGCTGTGCTCCCTCCCTCCCACCCCAACACCTCCACCGCATGAGGAGGGGAGCTGGGGCTTCAGCCTCACACCTGGTAAGAGATGGCCACCCTGTTCACTTTTGCCCTTGCCACATCCCTCCCTGCTCCTAACAAAATCAGAATGTTACATATAGATGAAGTCATGCAAGAAGTAACCGAGGTACTGCCAGTTTTTAAATGTCTGTCCCTGATCTAGGTCCAACCTCACTTGTCCTTCCTTGCCTCCTCCCATTGCTAATATTCCTCACAGTGCTTCACAGATGTTTTCTTATCATGCTACTGAGCGGTAATTTTTCAAGCGCCTTCTCAGAGCAGATGTTCTACAGACACGTGCTGTTTAGCCTTCTGTTGACATTATTTTTCTTATAAAAGAAGTGTTACTGCCACATTGCCTTTTTGTAAAAAAAAAAAAAAAAAAAGAAAAAAAAAAAAAAAAAAAAAAAAACCAAAAAAAAGAAAAATAAACCCCAGAACTCTAAATAAAGAAACAAGTCAATAGGGTTTTTAAACACCTGCTGATAATCTGATAATATTCCAAGAGAAGCCTGGATGCTGCAGTTATGACTGTACATTTCACAAAGCAGTTCTTTCAAAATGTGTCTCACTCAGAAACATCTAGTTCTTATCCAGTTACAGGACAACTCATTTAATATCTAGAAGTAAAAGTTGCATAAGAAACAAAATGTACCACAGGTATGTTTAGACATACACTATTTCGCAACTATATTTTGTTTATTTGTTTTAACATGCACACCCCACAAAAAAAGGGTCCCAAAACAAACCATGCATCATTTGGTTTTATGACAGCAGGTGAACCCATCCATACTCTGTGAATCTTATCTCTGCCCCTTCCATCAAATTCATATACCAGGGCATGTTGTTCTAGTTATTTGGTCCTAGCATATTTTTATTCCCCTTTTTGTAATGTGTTTCTTTCCCATTACTATTATAGATATATTTACTTGCTGCAGTTCTGCTCAAGTTTGCAAAGGGTGTTTGGAAGTGCTGCACATGCAACCTGCTAGTTCTCAGGTCAACACTTGCAAATTAGCAAGGAACAACTCATCACAGAGAAGTATTGTTGGAGCCTGATTTTCAAAGAGAAATGTGCAGCACAGCAGTCATGTGGAAATAAAGCTACACTGGAGACACTATCTGGGTGGAGAAAATAAACAAATATTATACGAGTTTGGGAACTACAACCAGGGGCCAGATTTCCCACAACAAGTATAAAACTGGAATTGCTCCATGAATTAAAACTTGGTTTTATGGGAGTGATGCCAGTTCAAGCCAGCTGAAGAGCTAGCCCACAGCACACAGCTTCTGGCTTTGACCAAATTGCACATCCCTTCACTACACGCCCTTGATGTGGAAGCAAGACCTTGAAGAATGAGCACAAGAGCAGAAAATCTTTACTTGAGCCACCCTGTGCCCCTTCTCCAGTTGGCCTTTCTATACAACCAGTTCATTAAGCAATACTTCAAGTGCCTGGTTCATCCTCTTTTATGTCAGTGAAATTGTTGGATCCAAGCCAGCATAAAACAGGAGCCACGCAGAGCTCAGTTTAGCCCAAGGCTTTTGAAAGGGTTGATCAACTGAAGCTTTTACAGTTCCTGTTAATACTAAGCACCAAATGTGTTTAACTTGCAGAGACTTTCCTGATTCTAGAAATTTGGGACATTAAGCTGTGGGACAGTGACAGTGTGACAGTGACAGGTAACTCAGTGAATGGGTTTTGAGGCAGTCAACCCACCAGGTAGCCTTCTGTAACTCTCTGACCTTTGCTCTGAAAAGTCAGCTTCAGTTCTGCACTCATCTGTTTAGGAAAAACAAATCCAATGTTTTCTGTTTACAGTCTCTCCCTTCTCAGCTCAACATCACTCCTTCCTCACTGTCCTACATACCACCAAAACATCTGGGGTGGTGGCCTCTGCCAGAACTCACACCAAGTTGTCCAATTAGTCAGATATCCCCAGGGATTGGACAAATGCCTTGTATCAGATGTCTCTCCATCCCACTAACTGTTCTTGCTACACACAAAAAAAAAGTGCAGTGGTTTAACAAAAAAAATAAATCCACCCCAAAACACAACAGTGGAATACAAGAAGTTTGGAAGCTGAGGAAAAAAAAAAGGTTAAATATACTTGTCTGTGTGCATACATGTGCCTATTTACTCACACATATAAATGCAAAATAACATTTTTTCCAAACATGTATGATGGCCAAGAAATATCAAGGGTGGGCACCAAATACTACCAGGAAACATAAAAGAAATAAAGTAGCTGACTTCAAAAAGAGTGGAAAGTACTTTTGATTGGGGTTCTAGTAACTGTGGGAAAGCTACTAGAGGAAAAGTGGGAAATGTTTAAGCAACTGTTGGAAAGAGTGCAGTTGAAATTCTTCCCACTACAACCTAAACAGGGAAAAGTGCAACATAGGCCATTGTGGTTAGGTAAGGAATGAAATGCAAAGAGTTTTACAAGCAGAAAGCTGAAAGCTTTTAAAAAAAGATAAACAAATCTGGTGCAGAGGATTTGGAGGCACTGTATGTAAAAATAAGCAGAAGTAAGTTAAAGGATCAAATTAAAGGAGCAAATGGAATTACTGAATGCTAAACTACATAAATATTTCAACTGACAACAATGAACTCTTTAGACATTCTCACATTAAAGAAAAAGGAAAATATAATAGTGGTCTCCTAAAAATGCACAAAAAATGAGAAACAGGGACAAAGGAAGTGGTTTAATAATAATACAGAGGAGGAAGGGAAGAAACAAGAATTATATTACTGTTCCTGATTCAGAGCCCAGTCCTACAGGAATTGAAATGCAATTCTTTACTCTTTTATGAGCAGATATGCCTCTGCACCAGGGAGACAACAAGACAGAAAAGGCAGGACAAAGCATGCTAATTTCTCCACCTTTTCTCCCAATTGTGATTATGAGGCTGGCTCAGGCTCCCATGCTTTTAAGAGGAAACATGAAACTCCTACAAATATCACCTGGCCACAGTGATCCTAAAGATGCCTTTCTGGTATGTGTGAATCACTGAGACTCACTCTTTTCTGATCACTTACAAAATTCAGCCCAGCTTGATGCGAAATAGCAGGGCACTCACTATAAAGCCATTACAACATGATTTAACAACACACACTCCAGAGAAATCCCAAGGCAGCTCAGGAACACTTAGATAACTCCCTTCTTATTTTGTTTACACCTTGTGTCCGTGAAAGGAAAAAAATAAACCTAAGCATTAAGAAACTATTAAATATCAATATAACAGACTGTGAAGAGCTATGAATGGAAGACAGTGAGTGATGTAGAATTTTTGGAGCTGGAAGACTTTCCTATTTTACATTACTCTCTTCTGTCATATAGACATTCAAAGCTAAGCATTTCTGCAGAGGATTTACAGAGGGTGTGGGCTCTGAAGGTGATTGCCCCCCACCTTTGCATCAGTGTATTCTTGTGCTGTTCAATGGAGACAGACCCTGCACTGAAGTGGATAAACCAGTTGATTTTTCCTTCACACTTTCTCTCCCCATCTGGCTCCACACCTGTTGTGTGTTAAGTATATTTTCAGTGAAGACAAAATACATTTAGAATGACCTAATAGATGTATACAAAACAATGAAGGAAGTGATAATGATGTATATGAAAAAACATCCTCCCATCCAAGAAGCCCAACAGCCATGAAATGTGGTAGAAGTGTTCTAAACATAATCACAAATAAAATCCAGTAAGAACCTAGTTCACAAAGATAATGAAACACCTGGAATAAATGGTGGCACTAGACAATAAAAAAATTGTAACAGTGTTCTAAGTATTTTTGTATTGTAAATAAAAATGTAAACCACAGAAAAGCAGGAATGAGATAAATATAAAAGAATATGAAAAAAACTTGAGCACATCATGAGTAGGCTGCATATGTAATAAAAGCAACTGTGAAAAAGCAACTGTTCATTGTAATTAGTTATTGTTACTTTACTCATTCCTCTGATACAAAAAGTATATGAAGCCAAAGCCAGATACTTCCAGTGGAATTAAGTACATCCACACCTACAAGGTTTGCAGGAACAAGTCCTGATTTCTTACTGTGAACTATCACTGTTGAAGATGTTGGCACTGACATATTATGCCACTCAGGAAGGATGATAACCTTCCAGAAATGAGACCACTGTTGTCAAGAATATTTCTTTGCTCAAAAAACCTGCCTGACCTTTCAATACTAATTTGGTCTATTTAAAGTTAGCTCTGAACCCCAAATACAAAACCTTAAAGCTGAGAGGTTCTGTGCCTAATTTTGAAACTTAGCCCCTTCTCTGAGCCTGGTTCTCAATTGCTTTATTGGAGCCACGTTGACTTACACTTGCTGAGTGTGTGGCTCTCTAAATATGAGTTGAAAAAGCGCATGTATCTCATCCCCAGTATACATTCATTTTGACACAGCCTTTGAAAGGAGTGTTAAATCCTTATTATCACTAAAAATATGGAAGTATATTTTATTTTTTTTCTTTGGCAGCTCTAGGCTCTCTCAGTTCTCCTAATTTCCACCCTGAGGCACAGCACTCACACTTTCAGATAGTGCCCAAACACGCTGGATCAGAGCCCTTTGTTTACACACAGGACAATCCTCAGCCCCAGTTTTACTTCCCAGTTTTCAGAAGATATTTTCATGTCATTCTCAACACACTGTGTCTCTGGGCAAGGAGCAACAGGGTTTCATTAGTGCTTTGCTTGGAACACTGTTGATTACCGCCCACTGTGGATGTGGGGGTTTGAGCCGTGTTTTGGCCCGAGTGTGCTCCAGCTCTGGCCCCATGTCCAGCAGCCAAACCAGTAGAAGATGGTGATGGCTGTCACTCCCCGTTGCCCTCTGCCAGCTTGGAAAACATCCACTGAGGAGCTGCATCTCATTACTGCTGCTGGACAGTGCTGGGCCGCTTCGCCCACAGTGATTAATTCAGTGAATTTGGCATGCAGAAAATAAATCTCTCAAAATTGCATATTCCAGCAAAAAACACCTGGATAGCCTTAGGAAACAAATATAACAACACCAATATTGAGAAAAAATAATCTCTAGGAATTTTAAAAGGGGGAAATAATTTGCAGTCAGAGATTTCATGGATCAGAACCAGCTTGGTAAAACAGTTCCCTTTGTAGTGTTATCAAATGTTCTGGTACATGGAGACATGCAAACTGCAGGTTTCCTGTTCTGCTATAATATCAGGGTGTGAATTCATTAACCAAAGGTTTTGCTTTAATATTAAAAATGTCAATAGGTGTTTTCTATGCCATACAAAGAAGAAAGTTATACTTTTATGCTCCATAAAGTAGATCAAAACATATAGTTTTGACTCACAGTCCATTATGTTCCCTACCCCCTTCCTCCCCCATCTTTTTAACACGCGGAGGCAGCAGAGAATTTGGGCATCACTCAGTTTTCTTGCTTTTCCCTTAATAAAACATAGCAAAGTTGAAAGCTTTAGTAAATCTACATGCCGATCTTCAAGTATCAAAAGGTGCTGGCAAAACTTGGAAACCAGGGTGCCTAAAACAGTAACTCTGATACATTTTTATCAAAAAGGTCCTAATATTGAACACTTCAGTTGATTCAAAAGTATGATAACTTAATTGTAGCCCAGATTTTTGGAGCCTTTCTAAACCTGAAGTTCAGAATTACAAAGGGTCATACAATGCAAGAATTGGAAAAAACCCTTTGCCAAACAGTCCCACTTGGTATTTAAAATATTTCCCATATGGAATGGCAGTGACCAGGATAGAGAGAAGTAGAAGAGAATTTCACTCCAAAATCTATCCAGCAGGACTTTAGTTATTGTTTCAATTAAAAAGAATAACACACAATGATTGTGTGTATTCAAGATCCCTACTCTGCGTCTCTCAGTTACCCACTTGAGGACAATACCCATTGGAGGACAATCTAATTTCAGCATTCTAAGCTAATTCAATCAGGGTCAGAGAGACAAGTGTTTCCAGTACTTTTCTGCGGAAATGTCTCACAGCCCATTCTGTTGAAAAAGAAAGATGACATTTGCATCTTTAATATCTGTATTCAGTCAGTAGAATTAACACATGACCTCATGGAACAAAAGTAAGCAAAAGTGATGATGTGAGAAAGGTATTTTTTCCCATGTTCCATTGCTGTGATATTCTACCTTTTCAAGCTCATTGCCTATAATATCAATTTAAATGAGATATAACAGGACATTTCATTCTCATTCTGCAGCTTTTACCCAGTTCGTAAAATCCTTTCAGCACTTCAAATTCCTTATTTAGTTTTCTGAAATATTTTTTTAATTCACCTGTTTCATGAGAAGACCATTGTCTTTACACCAAAGAAAGGTTTCTAGACCATTTCTCTACTCATCAACCAACCACGACCAACCACCTATGATAAGATTACAAAAAGTTCAAAACCTACAGTGTTTTTTAAGTGAAGTACAAGGAAAATTTGCACTTAGAGTCACTGTGTTATGTGTACATAATATGTGTACAAAATACACCAGAGGCAACCAGAGTTGCACCAGCCTTGCCTACACAAGATAAATGCTTGCACCATCTTATGGGCCTCAGGACTTGTTCATTCTTTGTATTTGAATGGCAAAACATGTAATATAAAAGCCACATGATGATTAGCAACCAAAACCAAATTGAAATCCTTACAAATTCAAACCATTTGAGCAACCGTAAATCAGGATTTGCTTGTGCAAGATGTTACTGCAATATTTTGGGTGAGACTCTTCACCACAAAATATTGATTTTATTCATTATAATACAAGACCATTACAAAAATCTCTTACTTGATCCTGTACTGAACTTTTGCTTAGCTTAAAATATTATAGAAGCCACATCTACTTCCACAGCGTTTCTAATAAATAGATACACTCATGAAAAAATTTCACCCCAAGTTCATCTTGGTCGTCTTAAAAAAAAAAAAAAAAAAAGCTTATTTTTTGCTCCTGACCTTTTTCCTAGAAAAGACAGATAGATTGTGTGCAGAGTTTATTACAAGATCGATCAAGATAATTGAGGTATAATTTTCTCAGCTATTTCTGTCATCATTTTTAAAGGCAGAGATGATTATGTTTCTCTTTCACCCATCTGGGAAAGCACACTGTGTTCTCATGTAATTTGAATGTTTCAGCAAGGATGTGAGACCGTCTTTTTGGATGTAGCTAATAGCTCTGCCATTAGGCCATCCTCTCTTGAGACTTAATTTTTCCTATTAATAATTGTCAACACTATCTCTTTTTCAGAAAAAAAACAACCACACCTAAGTCTTCACTTCCTCTCTGGAATAACACCAGCCAATATGAAGTTCAAAATGTTACAGTTCTGAAGCTCCTAAACTATTCACTTATTCCTTATGAGAATCCTCACAGACAAAACCTTTTCTACAGCACACTTTTTTCAAGAATGATACCTGAGCATTTATGTGATAAAGAAGCATGCTCTTTTTATAAGGTCACTTAAAAAATAAACTCCAAGTCTCATGTTTTTGCAGGAGTGACCATGCACAAATCCTCTTCTCATTTATGCCAATCTTTCAGTGCCATTATTTAAGTGAATTACTTTTAATTGCATCTAACCTTTCAGAGAACAAGTCCCTGTCTGTCTGCTATTGCTATGTTATTTTTCACTCAATCTCGTTTGTTTTTTTTTTTTTTTTTTTTTTTTTTTTTTTTTTTTTTTTTTTTTTTCTTTTTTCTGTTTGCCATTCCATTATTTCATTTCTGGTAACGGTGATATCAGTTACAACAAGAAACACTCCTGTTGTGATTTTTTTTTTTTTTTTGTATCAATATTAGATAATTTTTCCAGTCTGCAATGATAACACTTTGTTCCACTGTAATCTCTTATATTTCAATCTCCTTCAACCACCTGTATTCTACTCTATATTTCTACAGGTATTTTTCAGCAGTCACCTCCAGTCATTAATGCTTGACTAGTTAAGACTTCAAGTCAAAGTTTTTGCCTCTCATTACCATGAAGGCAAAACCAAGACATTAAATAAGTATGCATGAGTGTGTATTACTGTGTATGTTGTTTGTATTAGTGGCTTGAACCCTGAACTTGCTATTTTTCTAGAACTGGCAGAGATAAAATGTTCCTATGCATTTAAACCCAGTGATTTTCAACTATGTTGGTGACATAAAAAAATCTATGCTTCAGTGTTCACACCATATCTAAGCATCTGTTCCCACATTAAACACTCTCGTTAATATATATATATATATACACATATACACACAGAATCTTTGATGTACCTTTTACACCAAATCTAGTCACTGTATAAATAGAGCTGCCTACTCTGCATTTGACTTAGAGTAATATTATGAATCAGTTTATACTGTTCCATCTTACTCTTTCACAAGGTCTGTGTTTTTTTTTCCTTTATCACCAAAATTAAGCCGTCTGAGTAGAATTGTTTGGTTAAAAATAGTTAATGAAAGTGAAGAATCAGATCAAAGTAAATAGTAAGCTTTTGGATCTTAATGGTGGATTTGAACTTTTTTAGGACTATCAAAATCTCTTTGAATAGGAATCACAAATTATTCACAAACTATCTGGGAACTTCAAAGAACTTTAATTTACCCAAGAGTTTGCCTGCCCTGCCCAGCTGCAAAGTAAATAAGATGGGTGGTCTGTTTAAGGCACCTGTCCAAGCCCAATCACATTACATTTCCATAGTATCAACATTTGAAAACACTATAGCTGTTGCATCAACAAAAACGCATGGGAATATCTCCAAAGCAGATGGCAACTAGCACATCACAAAAACATGCAGATTCCTGAGCCAATTTGTATAGCAAAACAGCATCTACCACAGAGCAAAGGGAAGAATAATTAGCATATTTAAACACTCAGAACTTCCCAACAGCCCATGGTTTAGGCAAAGGACAATGAAAAGTAATTGTTCTCACGTAATACTGGCTTTCACTTGGACAGGACCTACTTAGTGCAGGATTTATTCAACTGAGTAATTCCCTTTGAATCTGAAAGAATATACAATTAATTTGAAAATATTGGCTAAATTTTGCATAATGGAAAACATAGGAATCCAAATAAGGAACTTCTTAATGAGAACATTTCATTATTTCTGAGTCAGCTCTTATAAACCAATGTGGTTCTAATGTCATGAATATATCAAATTTTATTGTAACTCACAGGTATCTAATACAGTCCACATTTCAATACAACATTTAGCAATTTGTACCCATATAACACAGAACATTTTGTGCTAGATTTCTTCATATATTGCATGGCTAGTTCTCTTTGCAATTGTTTCTGAAAACACTGATAATGTTATGCAAACATAACCTATAATGTTTCCCATCGTATGAAAATCTAATTGCATAATTTTCTACATAATTCTCTCGGTGTTAATTGGCTCAGAATGAAGTTATCTACATAATTCTCTCTGTGTTAATTGACTCAGAAGGAGTTATCCAGAGGTGACTGATTTCGCAGATTTCACGTGTGAGAATCCATTCAGATGCGTAATGGAAAATCTGCCCTAGAGCTAGGCATGCTTAGAGCAGATCTGACACCCCATGGATAACCTTTCTACAGTGACCTGCTCATATTTTTCATACTCCAATTCCATAGTTCCTCTGCTGCAGGAAAAAAAACAAATCCTTGTTATTGCTAGCTTGATGGTGCTGATTTGAAAAATGTAGGTACATTTCAGATAAAACAGAACTGGCTCTTAACTATTTTGTGGCCACTCAGCCACCACACTCCAACCAAGAGTGTTTACAGATCCAGACTGGGACCCGATTAAATTTCTGAGTGACATAATTTTCAGTGGCCTGCTGATAATGCTATTCCCATGACATGGAATCCAACAATACAAAATGAAAGCCAATATTTAGGATGTGCTTAATCTCACCTAACTCGAGATGTCCAGATTTCAGGTGGATATAGCTGAGTTCATGGCCATAGCTGAAACCAGGGCTCTTTACAGACCACAGAAAAGACTCACTGCCTGTACTGACTACAGAAAAGGGACAGTGTTAAAAATTTAGAATAAGATACATGGGTCCTTGAGGTCCAACTAAACAAAACAGTAAGGACCAGCCACTGGTCCTTTCTGTGCACTGGTTTTATCCTCAGTGCACAGAAAAAAACTGTACACACAGAACTTGTTAACAGAGGTTACAGAACAACTCTTTAGGTATATTTAATTTTATAAAATTAAATACAATATAAAAAATGTATATATCATAGCTATTCTGCACTCTGCTTTTATATTCAAGCATAAAATTATCTGCAGGAAAAATGTTCTGATGCATAGGCCATGTCCTTCTGCCACCTCTGGTCTATGACGAAAAAGACTCACCAGAGTGTTTTACTTAAAGACACCATAAACACTACCTTAAAAACCTGGAGTACAATGTTGCACTTTTCATCCTACCTTGGTATTATATATGTATTTGTGCATAAAGAAGCCGCACATTGTTTTGGAAGAACTGGGTGCAGTGACACAGAAGTAATTTAAAACGCAGCACATTCAATTTAAAGAAATGGGGGTTCCATTAATGCACTGTCTGAAAGTGGAACTGTATCTTTATGACACCCTCTGATTTCCAGTCTTCCAAAGGTCTTGGTGGTTGAGTTTGCCAAATTGTCACTACACCATACTGGAAATGTGAACAAAACATCAATTTTCCCAAATGAAATGCTACAAATCTAGGCCAATGTAAACCTGTCAGAATTATCCCTCTATAAGTTTCACCCCAGGGTGTGGTGCTGCACAGCTGAGGAGCTGAGCTAATAAGTGTTGAAAAAAAGGAAAGCTGCTTTATGGCATCATGTAAATTGGCACAAGAAATTGCTTGCACCTACGCCCCAATCTTGACAAATATAAGCCAAAACATGGAAGCCATACGAAGTCCCACTGGTATGAAAGCAGAAGGAAAGAAACAAACAGTTCTGTCAGGGAGTTCTGTACTACATGTTTCCAGTGTTCATATAAATATCTACATTTCACCTGCTCAGGCTCAGAAAAGGTAAATTAACCAAAACCAATGTGAACATGATTACTTTCTACTATATTAAAAAGGCTCCTTCTGCCATATCCATGTTCCAGCAGCATCACGAGACTGTGAGTCCAAAAGACTCTTTTGTTGCATTCAACTTACCTTTGGATCAACCAGAGTTACTCTAGACTGACAGTAATGTAACCAAAACCAGATTTTAAGATTAAGAAAGCAAATGCATATTTTGTTGTGAATGTATTAAGTCTTGCCAATATATTTATATGAGCAAAGCTCTCTTTCAGTCTTCCAATTTATACTGGCAAAAGCACTCCACATTGGCACATGATGCTTCAGTTGGATAACCTGCATTTCTATGGAGAAAACGAGAGAGCTTCCTAGCATAGCTGTTATTTGAGAGTCTGGCATGTTCAATATGCTCGATTCAAGTACACATGAAAGAAAAATGGGGCAGCAGCACTCTGGGCACATTCATTTATGAACTCCAGTTCAGAAACTTCACTAGAATATTCCTATTAATTTCAACAATTTCTGTTTTGCAAATCAGAACTTTAAAAATTGAATCAAAATTTTAAGAGTTTTAAAATAGCAGCCTTGGGAGTATTTTCATGCATGTCTGGATTTTAAGGTTCATATTTTCACAGCTTCTTTCTCCATTTATAGTGCTTATGTCTTTTTAAGGTAACAAGAACATGGGATTTGTCTTCAGTAACATGTGTGCAAGAACACTGCTCCTCAAGAGAAATATCAAAACACAACAAAAAATTATGAGGTGTAACCAATTTGCCACATAAACAGATTAAACTGATGAAGGACCTTTCATTTCCCATGGAGCCAAACCCTTCCACAGCACTTTAATCTTCTGCAGAAGATCTCCCACACTTCAAGTGAGTTCACTACCAAGGAGGGAGAGTGTTTGAAAAGGTCTGATACATAAAGTAGCTCTGCTAGCAACTTTTAAACCCATGTAAAACCAGTCACACCAATATATTAAATTAAAGGCAGACACCTTTATTCCACATATTGATAGAACGTAGCTTCACTATTTGCTGAGAATACTATTAATATGATTATGGTAAGCCCTGAGAACGTCTGTGAAATTCTTTGGGGAGGTCTGGTCAAGGAAGATCCCATCAGGCTCCAGAAGGCTCTGAGCTAAACAAGATGGGCCAAGGAGCTTGCCTGGAAGGTGTCTGCAGATGCAGCAGCTGAGTGGACATCCAAATGACTCAGAAATAGCAAACCTGCTGCGAAGAACAAGCAGAAGAAACACACAGGCACCATGGACATAGCTAACCCTGGATTTGTTTTGGCAGCTTGTTGGCTAAGTGCAGGCCCAGATTCCCGAAGAAAGGAGCTGCCTCCTGTTGTCCCTGGGACAGAGCCCTTGTTTGTTTTTAAACAAATTGGATGGCCTGCAGTAAATATCTGGCTCAAGGTAGCAAAATTATCTCACAAGACGCTAAACACTGATTGTCTCTTGGGCCAAGAAGAACATGATCTGTTTGTTTATTACTTGTTTACCTTGTTCTAGTAACTAGAAACATTGGGACAAGATCCCATGTTGCCAGAGAGTATTCATACTTGCTTTTCTCTTGTGGACTGACATCCCTTACCCAACTCCACACTAAATTCTACCTATGATTCACAATATTGTTGATGTAGCCCAGCCAGGGGCATTTTTTTTTTTTTTTTTAACTAAGAAACAGGAGAATACAGGCCCAAAACCTACTTCTGACTGAACAAAAGCAACTTCTCTGAGTTCCAATATGTGAAACCATCTGCAAATTACAGGACAGTTTCTTGCTTTTATCAGACCACAGTAACTGGCATGAAGGTCTAAAAAATAGAGGACAGACCCTTAAGCCCTGGAAGAAGGGTAGTAGAGGGAAGAAAAGTACAAGAGTCAAATTTAATTTTAACGGTCAATAAAGAAGAAAACAAGTATAGGATAGCTTCACTCAACTATGCCATCTCCTGATATGGTGATGATGATAATGCCACACTACTGAGAAAGAAATAAAGGGGGGATGTGAAAAGCTTACACACCTGATATTTTTATTTCCACACTAAAAACCCTGTCAAAATCACCTAGATACATAATAATTACATAGTAATATAATAATGAGTATTATATAATAATACAATCAATTAGAAATCAGATATAATCACCAGTGAAGCACCTGTGGATTAACTCATCTACTAAAAAAAACCCAACAGTAACTGTACAATACCTGAAAACTATTTTTCAATATCAAGTGCAGGCGCCTTAGCTCTGCGTATACAGCTGTAGCAGTGTTTCTGGATGTTATATGTGTACACATGCTGAACATAAAAATTACTCTGCAACATACTGCTTTCAGCTAAAATCAATTTTAAAGGGCAAAGCCATTTTAAATGAGAAAAAGTATCAAAATGGTTTCAAGTAAATTAAAGTCTTCTGTTTATTTCTGAGCAGAGTCAGTGTGAGAGAACAGACCCCAATCAGTGAGTGCTTACAACAAGGGCTTATACTAAGGAACAAAACAAAGCTCACAATTAACATTTACTTTCTTTGGAAAACTTAAACATGGCCACATATCTACATTTCCATATTTATTTAACATTTAAGTCACAATGTAATGCATTTATTTCATTAAGACCAGAAAAAAAGAGAAGCAATTGCAACAGAATATGTTTTTAAGGGTGTGGGATCACATTTTATTAACGCTGTCAAATGTAATAAATTCCTCTTGGAGATGTTACATTTCAGTAGTGAAAGATTCGTAAAACACCATAAGCACTAGAACTTAAGCATATGTTAGTTTAACAAAATTTTCAAGGTATTTCCATATTGCCTATAATCTTCTACAGTTATTAACATTTTATTAATTCATTCAGGAGAGTCCTTTCAGTTAGTAAGGTTAGATCTTAGGAGCCATGATTTCTATGAGCTACATCTCTCTGCTTCATTGGCTTTACAGCTTTGGCCAAGGAAAAGAGTTATAACCCCTTTCTAATTCTTACTCCAGGCAGGTTTCCTCCTTCCACCCCTTTAGGTAGAAGGCAAAACTGGAAGGGAACAGGACTCTTATACCTCTAACAACAGAAAACTCCCAGAAACAATAGAATCATCTACTGGCCAAGTATAAGAACTTGATTCAGACCCATTACAATGTGAAGGGGTTTTTGCTGTGGGGTTGGGGGAGTTTAAGAAATTTAAATAAATTTCATAAAACATTAAATGCCATTTAATATCTTTAATATTCAATACAATTTTTACACTTCAAAAGCAACCAAAAAATTCCTTGGATATAAATAACAAGTAATATCAGTATATATGTTGTCATTCGAATTGTAACACACCGGTTTTCCAATTTTGTTTGCTCAGGATCCCTACTCTCTCTCAAGTTTCTATGTAGCTATTTGTTCTGTCCTTTTCTTAAAAAATATAAGTCCCCTGAAGCCAGCCCTGTAGTCCCTTCTATTCATGGAAAGATAAAGTTAGCTTTTTCTTTGTTTTCTGACAAGAAAAAAAAAAGGATGAATCTTATGCCTGGACTGTTTCTCTAAAAAAAAAAGCCAAAACACAAAAAAAAGCACAGAAATTCCTAAAACTTTGAGTACTATTTTTGCATGGTGTGATATTTTATTCTTTGTTTTGTTCCTGGCATCAAGCTTTATTTGTTGGCACAAAGAAATTTTGTACCTCCAAGCTTGTAACTCAGAGGCAGGGAATGACAATTTATAAGCTTTTAAAAAACTTGACCATGGTTTGTTGCCATAACTGTGCAGAAGAGTGTGTCCAAAACCACACATCACTGATGTACCTTTGTTTAGTAACTCTTCACATATAATAACCCTCAAAAATGACATTGCTTATGAAAGACAGTAAGACAAATTAAAATTTTGCAAATAAGCATAATTAAATTAGTGCCTCTGTCCCAGAATAATAAGAACTAAATTTTCCTTCTAAGCTAATAAAATAAATGAGCCTTAATGGCTCAAATACTACAATTGTTTTTGTGTGCTGGGAGTCAAAGGAAAAGAAAAATGTGGCTTAGCTACTAAACACCATCAATACTGACTTGTTCATTTTGGCACTACATTGTTGAGATTTGGTATTCTTCAGCTGGACAACTGACATTACAGAAAATTTCAGATATACCTTTCATCCCTTTCCACCATGCAATTTATTCATTTCCCCAATTATCAAATTCTTTTCTTTCTCTTTACTTCTTGGCCTCACTTGCAGAATGCTTTCAGATATACTAAAAATACAGCTGCATGCATTCTAGAGGGGCAAACTAACATGCTGTTCGTTAGTCTACATTTAACCAGTGCCCTAAGATTTCATAGCCTAGATAAACAGGAATAGAGTAACCAGGACAGCAATTTGAACAGAAATACAAGCACAGCATGCTCCTCATACTACACTGATGTTTCATCTACTTAACCCACAGGCCATTCTGAAGGTAATAACGTGCTACCTCAAGAGGCTAGGGTTTCATTACATTTTTAAGAACTAGCAGGTGCGCCCCTATGGCTTGCCAGAACGCGTTGTGATGAACTGCAAAACTAATCCGTGCACTCTCCGCTCACCCCGGGTCGCACTGCACCTGGCCAGTGAAACGGCAACGGCGCAGTTTATGGCCGGCCGTCCTTGTCCCACTGTCGCAGACCTCAAAGCGCTAAAGCAGGTGGCTAATCTGCACAGCACCGGCGGAAAAAAGTAAAATAAAATTATGACCTTGAACGTGTGTAGGTTACCTAATAAGCTCCTGCTCCTTACACCCTTACGGCAGCTCAGTAGAGACTAGCAAGAGCATCGGGATAGTTTTGCTTAAACATGGATTAAGGTCGGACAAGTTCTCAAATGTCTGCGGGATGTTTTTCACGGTGCCCCTCGCAGGTCCCTCACCCTCTGGAGCGGCTCGAAGGAGCCACCAGCGCCACCCTCCTGCCCTCGGCTCTCCTGCGGCCAGGCCTTGCCCTTGAGGGGCTGCCCCTGCTGAGCTGCAGCCCGGCACCTCCCCGCACACGTGTGTCAGGAAAATCCACAAACGCCAGAGGTTTATGTACACAAAGAAGACAGAGGAACTTTATTCGAATAAAGGGAGAGAGTCCACACGCCCGTGGGGTTTTCTCTCTCTCACGTGTGACACCAAAGGGGCGCACCGGTCCCTGTCACAGGGCACTGCTAAATACGGCCTTCGGAGCGAGTCTGCGCTGCCTATAAACAACCTTTGCTAACCGACCGCAGCGTCCAGAGCGAGAACTTCCCCAGCTCGGTGCCAGGAGAGCTGGGGGTGCCTCAGCAGAGGCGGGGGGCGGAGACAGGGCGGCCGCAGGCCCGGAACCGGCAGGGCTGGCCCGGAGGAGGAGGAGAGCGCTGGGCATGGCGGCGCCCGCAGCACTGCAGCGGAGCGTGGTGTCCCCCGCGGGCAGGCACACCGCCTCCCTCATCTTCCTGCACGGCTCAGGTGCCTGCTTTCCCCCGCTTCTCTCCCCGCTGCCCCTGGGGACGGGGCGCTCCGGCGAGCGGGTGAAGCGGGCTGGGTCGCCCGCTCCGGTGCTGCGGGAGGGGGGCGGCGGGACGGGGTGGCCGCCGGCACTGAGGAAGGGCTTAGAGGTGACCCTGTCCCCGCGGCTCTGCCCTCCTTGGGCCCGGAAGATGGAGGCGGTGGGCGGCAAAGCCGTGTGCGGGTGCCCGGAGGGGCTCCCAGAGGGACAGCGCCGGCTCACACCAGACTGGCTTCCTTGGGAACACACGAGTTCCGGGAGATCACAGAACATGCACGCTCAGATGGAAGGAGCGCATTAGGGTCATCACAGGCCAACCCCTGGCCCCACACAGGACACCTCGAGAGTCACACCGTGTGCCTGAGAGGGCTGTCCAAAGGCTCCCTGGACTCCGTCAGGCTGCCCTGCTGCTGTGACCACTTACCTGGGGAGCTTGTTCCAGTGCCCAGCCTCCCTCTGGGTGGAAAACCTTTTCCTGATGCCCGACCTAACACTTCATACCGTTTCCTCGAGTCGTCTTACTCCCTAGTTGCCTCTCTCAGAGGGATTGTCCCATGCAGAGGATGACTCCCAGTTAAAGTGGCTCTTGAAGTTTTGGAGTCGGCGTGAGAGTTCTGTTGGCAACCTTTAAAAGGCAGTGTTCGTTTAGTGACTTCTGATTGTTCAGAAGGGCCCTGTCCATGTGCAAACTTGCTTCATGGCCACCCTCTGCAGAGGGAAGTTACCTACATCAGTGGCTGGTCTGAAAGCAGGAGGGGAGCATGTGTTTTGTTGAGTTTCATTCCTTAAAAGTTGTTTCTAACGAGCTAAATAACAACGAGGTTCGCATGACACTAAAAAGGAAAAGAAAAACCAGTAATCTTAGGTCTGTACTAGATCAAGGCCTTGTGAATCAATACTACTGAGCTGCATATGGCAACATGCTCAATACTTTCCTTGTCTTTTGCTTACTTTTGCTTTTAGCTGCTGCTTCTGTTTAGTTTAACAAAGAAGTGTGCTCTTACTAAATTAATTTCATTTTTATAATCTAGTTTAATTTTGCTTTTTAAAAATTCTGTGGGTTAAAGAATGAAAGTAAAAGACTTTATGTGTTCAGCTCTCTTGTTAATGCTAATGCTTTAATGCTTGAGGAAATAGTTTTCTGTAAAGTTGGAGGAGTAAGGGAAGATTATGGTTAGAGGTTGATTCCACATGTGGTTAAAGTACTCCACAATTTTTCTTCCTTTTTAAAATATGATTTTATTTGTAATGTTTGTAATGGGGTGGTTTTATTTGGTCTCTAGCAGTTCCACAGAATAGAATCTAAAACAAAAGTCGCCACAGTGCTGTTGCTGTGGCCTGGCCTGTAAACCTGAGTTGTAAACCTTTGTACAGCACTTACGATGGAAAGTGGCAGTCAAATGGCATGAATCCATTTTGTTCATAATGCTTGCTGTAGACAAACTATAACAAGTGCAGATATAAATGCAAAATGATATAGAAAAATATTTGAACAGTCCTGTTACTGTACATCAGATTTAGGCAGAGGTTCCATTTGGTAGCTTGGCAGGGAAGGCAAGTGGACATAGCAAGTATGTAATAGCTTTTTAGGCTGAGGATTATAACTTTGCATGTTGTAACAAGCACAGAATCATAGGCTGGAAAAGACCTTTTAGAAAATCGAGTCCAACCATTTACCAAACACTGCCAAGTCGACCACTAAACCATGTCCTTAAGTGCCACATCTGCACGTCTTTTAAGTACCTCCAGGGGTGGTGACTCAGTGACTTTCCTGGGCAGCCTGTTCCAGTACTTGAAAGCTCTTTTGGTGAATAAATTTTTCCTAATGTCCGGTCTACATGTTACATGTTGTTAAATTTAAACTACACAGAGAGAAAACTGGGAAATGCAAAGTTTATTTGAAAGGAAAGATATTTTACTTGAGGAAGGAGAAGAAGATAATATAACTGCCATCAGTTTTTTTCAGTTTGTAAACTGACTCAAAGCAGAATCACCCATCACTTGCTTATTTTTGTAGTGTTCAGAACATATAATGCTAAAATTTCAGAAGAGCCTGAAAGACTAGCATTTCAGGAGGTTTGTTGGCTTTTGTTTGGTGTCACAGTCTCCTTTCCTCCCTCTCCTCGAAGTTCTGTCCTAGCAAATCAAAATACATTATCTGAGCATATAAGTGCTCACGTTTGAGTGGCATTTGGACCATGTCAGTTCTTGACGCCCAGAAGTTCATTGTTAAATTTTCCCTTACTGAGTTTTCTCTGACCTTTTCATGGACAAATTGTCTTTAATAACTGTAAGTGTTTCTGCAGATCTTTGTGAAGTTTAAGAGGCAGGAGTAAATAACAGAATAATGATTTATCCTACATTGTTAAGGAATTTGTAAAGACCTAAGTCCCAATTCTGTAATCATTGGTTGTCATCAGATAGTTGGTTGACTATATAAGGGTTCCTTCGATGCAAGTATTTGCAAGGCCTAGAACTTACTTGTCATTCTAAGGGAAAAATAGTAGTGTATAGGGAAAAAAAAAGTTACTTGAAGTCTCCCTAAGATACATTGTTTATAAGTGAGGTGACAACAGCCTTGAGGAAACCCTTGTAGGTCAAGAGTGTGAAGAATCAGAGGTGTGTTTGGACTTCATACCACAGTACTTACATAAGCAAAGTGCTTGTGGGGGTGTGTTCTCAAGCGTCCAGTTAAGAAGGTAACTTTAATTTTACTTTTTAACTTAGGACAGGGTAAGGTTTGTATCAGTTTTGCAACCCTGTTTTTTATTTGTCAGGTGGAGTGTTTAGGTCAGAGAACAATTAGTTCTAGTCATGCTAATTGTGTTTACCAGGAAATAAATTGCTGGGTTTTAATCTTTCTTGCCTTCTGTTTTAATTTTGAAGATACATTAATTATGTTTGTAAATAAAATCACTGAATTTTGTTAGGGCGCTTAAGAGCAGATTTTCTCCGTTGGGGAATTATAATTTTAACAATGAATTGGTATATTCATGTGGCATTGTTCAGATAAGCCCATGTAGTGTGTCACTGACTAAGGACAGGGGTGTTTTTTCTTTTGATTTCATCATTTTATTGAAAAAGAACAGGGTGAATTCTAAAGTCAAACCAAACAACTTGAGCTGAAGTAACAGAGAATATTAGCAATTTGAGTTGATAATATGTGGGAACCTCCACTTCAAGCAAGAAGTCCTATGGCATGAGTGGCAATAGTGCAATTCCAGTTTGCTGAGCCCCCGTAATATTTTTAGGTTGAGCATCCTTAAGGATCCTTAAGGTTTCCTTAAGCTTGAAGTACACTGAGGACTTGTGTGTGCCTGCTCTTCAGGGGGGTGGCAGTGAAGGTACCAGTGGTGCAAAGACAAGCTAGAGACACTGCCTGGTGTATACATGTATGTTTGTTTCAAAGGAGCAAATGGTATCTACAGAATTCATCCTGGTTTCATAGCACATCAGTCTGCAGGGGTTTTGGCCATAGGCTGTGTTGGTAGGACTAGGAGAAAAACACATTGGGAGTGAATCTCAACTAGTTTTCAAACAGAACTATGTGGTTAAGGTTTCTTTAAGAGTCTGCTAGATGTTTTAACTGAACCTATCTCTTTACAAATTGTCTTTTTCCCTTAAAGCCGATGTGCAATGTTAGCATAATTAAATGTGAAGATCTTTTTGACTGGGTTCTGAAGTAGGTTAACATAAAATTCTCTGGTAAATAATTTACTTTTCTAAGGGGAGCAATAGTTATTTTACCTCACTTTTTAAAATGTTCATCAAGATTTTTGTTTATCACAGAAGAGCAAATATGGTAAACTGGCATGTAAGAGATAACGCCCTGTGTCTGCTTGGGAGATACTTAAGTCATTGAATGTAGTAAAGTATTGATTAAACTTATGTTGTGGGGTCTCTTAAGTAGTCTTTTTCTAGGAAGTTTTGAGTCCATTGGAAAGGGGACTGAAGTGGTTCTAGAAAGTTCTTTTTTAAGCATTTTAGTGCATTAACTTCATAATTTGAAATTAAGTCAATCTGAAGTATATTTGACATTGTATAATTTTCTTGCTAAATGCTAAATGCACAGAATAATTCTTGTACTCTTTTGTGTGATACAGGTGATACTGGCCAAGGAGCAAGAGCATGGATAAAACAGATTTTGAATCAAGACATGGCATTCCAACATATAAAAGTAATTTACCCAACAGCTCCTGCCAGGTACCATTTAATATATTCTAACTGTAGAATTAAGTTCCTCTGTTCTAGTGCTATAAAATACACTAAATATTATACACCACTGGATATTGGTACAGATTGTTTTAACAATTCTTTCTTCTTTCTCATGTATATGCTTTTTGACAAAACTGAAGCTCAACGATTCATTTTTGTCCAGGAACTGTGATTTTAAATGGTTAAGACTCTAAGTGGTTCCCAGAAGTCTCAGCCTCTAGTTGAAATTTCAGTATTGTCCTCATAGTAGCTTTCCATTTCCTTCATATAAATAGAAGATGATCCTGCAATGTGTGTTGTAGTGGCATTAGAGAGACACGATCCAGATCACAGTCCTACCCATAATAACTCCCATATATTAACTATTAAAATATTGTGTTGTATTTAATGCCAGGTTTCAGTACTGAAGGTGGTCAGTCTCTTTGGCAAGTAGGATGTCAAAGATCCTCAGCTCCTGGAGAGAGGACTGGGAATTCAAAAATGCTCATTACTTTTTGTTTGAATCCTGGCCCAACTATTTCAAAGAGAATTGAGTTCAACATTTGCTGTAAGCTCAAGTCTTGTTATTAAATGACACTCTGTGTTCAGTGGTAGATGGAAATATAGACAAAAAAATTTTCCTGTTGGAATTTGTAAGTTTATGCGGTCAAACCTAGAGGCTAAAAGTTGGACAGCTACCCCCATGCTTAGCTATCCAAAGATAATATTAAATATAGAATATATAATTAATTACATATATTATGTATGTAACATATATTAAATATATAATACTAAATTTCAGAGGTGTTTAATTTTTCTTAATACAATTTTTTAAGGTGTCTGTGGCTCTAAGTTAGGAAAATGTTTCCTTGAAAGGCAATGGGGTTGAATTTCTTTTTGAATTTGTGCTTAAGTGCGGATGAATGCTGAACGGAAAAGGAAATTGTGACACAGACTTTTGAGGTACAGAGGTTTCAAAGTCAGAAAAAAAATTCTTGGAGGGTATGAACAAGTATAATAGCAGATTTTGTCTGGCACTCACTAGTACATAAAAGAAACCCTTTTCCTTGACCATGTATTTCTTATGGTCTATTTAGGCAGGAAAAGCAACTGAGAGATTGCAGTGTGAATGTACTCACTGTGTTACAGTAAAATCAAGCCCGTGAATGGAAGGCTTTGAAGCAGTGTGTTCTGGGTTAGCAGGGAGTGAATCCCATTTTCTGTGAATAATTGTTACTTCACTGATGACAGACTGAAATGATGCTAGAGTTATCAGCAGCGCATCACACGTGCTGAGGGGCTCCACTGCTTCCCTACCAGCACAGCAGATACTGGGGAAATGCAGGAGGAGTTGCTCCGCTGGGAAATGGTTTTTCTCCCTATGTTATGTGCAGCCAGAGCACCTCAGACCACATCTGCTGGGCCAGCGCTTCACTTTTCCATCCCACTGCTGCACTTCTGAGGTCGAGTCCTTTTCTTATTTGTTCTGGTTTCTTCAGGTAGCTACAGATGTAAATGACATATGAATGATTAACCAGCAGGATCTCCTGACTCAAATGAAGGAATTTGTTTTTATCTTATGACTTCAAATTTCAGTACTTTGGTAAATAGATGGGAAGAGACTGTTCTTATTAAAATACGTGAACAAACAGTTTATTTCACTCTCTTTTTTTTCTTTTTTTAAGTTGAGGTTACTCTTGTTCTTTTCTAGAGCAGGTAGAGTCATGCATGAGCTGATTCAGAAGTGGCTTTTAGCAAAACAGAAAAGTTGTATATGCAAAGAATGTAAAATACCCACACTGTTTGTCTTTAACTGGCAAAGCACTCTTGTGTACAGCTCTCTGTTGCTGATAAACAGACCTAGCTGACACAGTAAAATAAAACAGATGCTCCTAAGCACAGTTTGCCACTGTTTGCAGCAATTCTGAAGTTTGTGATGATACATGTCATTGGCTGAAACCAAAATAACAAAGCATTTACAGACCTATTCCATATTGATTTGGTATTCAAGAACAAACCACACTATGCTTCTTTGAAATGATTTGTTAACAGTTGCTTCCTTTCTTTCACAGAAAATAAAAGCGAGGCCTAGAACGTCCAAACTTGAATGACAGACATTAAAGTAATTAAAGTTGAATATATATGTTGGCTTTATGTATGTGTATATTTATATGCATATGTGTTTTGATAAGAATTCTAAAGGTTTCTGGCAGCTGGGGAGGAATTCAGCATCCTTGTTAATGAGACTTAAAGCTGAGTGGTTATGGGCATGCAGATCTGCTGAGAAGATTCTGAAACCAGGTTCTTTGCTCACATTGAGGCTGAGGAATGTGCTGGCTGAAAGTCAGGCTGCTGAGAGAGAGAGCTTTTGTGGGTCTCTAACCTGCCACTGCCCTGTCAGTGCAAAACTGGCCTGTAGGTTCTTGTGCTGATGATGAAATCAAAGAAAAGCTTGAAGCTTGGCAACACCCTTCTAGGATTGGCTAATGCGCTCTTCTGGCAAAATACTGTTAATATGGATGTACTTCATACTCTGGGCTCCTGTCTTTTCCAGGATAACTTTGCACATGCACATTGAATGTTCTCTGTCAAAGTAGTTATGCCAATAAAAGCAGGTTTGATGATATAACTGCAAAGCTGGGGAGTTTGTAGGATAAACTGCAGGTCGGGAATACCTCCTCACATTTTTGATGGAAATTATTCTGCTGATAGATCCATAGATATGGTCTGACACATTCTTCACATCTATTCAACAGAGTTTTGAAAAGCAGTGGAATTCACATTTTTCAACACAACATTGATTTTTTTTTTTTTTTTTTTTGTGAAGGATGGATATGGGTTATGCTTATGTTTTGTTTAGATTTTATCCCAGGTGCTGAAACATGCATATTTTTAATTTGTACAGCATCAGAGGTTCAGACATGTTTTGATTCAAGAATCAATGTATTTGAAAATTGTTTTGGAAAACCAGTCCTTCATATAATCAGGAAGAATTCTGAAATATGTTCTTTGGCTTCACTGGCATTGATTTCAGCAAACACTAGAGAAGATTATGGGTAAAAGCAATGGAGTGTTACTGAACTACATTTTATAAAATTGTACTCTATAGGTCTCTGTAAAAAGTCACACTTTTTTTTTTTTGAGAGCTTTACTTTTCTTTAATAATTTTTGTGATATTCAGGGTTTGTAAAGAGAGCAATCACCTGATGCCCCCTCAACAGTCATTTTGCAGCATTTTGTCTCTTTTATCCCCCATCACATTGGAAAGTGCAATGAATCTCATATTTGGTTGTTTCGTGAGCAAAAATAGCAGAATGTGGAAAGTGAAATTTGCAGTTAAAAAACAAAAACTTGCAAAAATATCAAGCAAACCGCATATGGTAAAAAGCATGCTTAGATAAAAATGGAAAAAATGTGTGGATTCAAAGACTTGGTGTGATGTTGTGAGAGTACTGACACCTGAATTTGGAATATATTTGGAAATAATTAATTACTAGTGCATTTACCTGGAGTATGCAAATTTTGCTTTACAAATTAAAAGTTGGACACATTGCTTGGAGGTTTAGGGGTTTTTTGGTAATACAGTCTACTGGGATACTTAAAAATGAGTAAATAACTGTATCTAGCTTTCTGTCAAGATTAGTGCTTCTGCACATAGATTAAACTTGCTAAACACAACAGAACTCTACTTTCCCTCCATTCCATTGTAATGCTAATATGTGTCTTTAAAAAAAAACAAGCTCAAATTGGAGCCCTAGTAGCTGATGCAATCTCTAAAGCCACGTCTACACTAATAGATTTAAAGGAAAGAGTTTCCTTTTTCCCTTTTTATTTGGGTCAGGATGCCTACAACTTTAAATACTGTTTCAGCTGCTACAACTGTGACTTAAACATTAGGTTTCTATTGAGTTTCTAAATCAGAACTGAATACCACCCAATTTAAACTTTTTTTTTTTTTAACTAGAAAGTGATAGTTTAAATTGGCATTGCAGTAGCTAACGTGGTAAATTTAAAACCATTTAGGCTCTGCTTGTTTTAATACATATACCTTGCCTTCTATAATTCCCTGAAAAAATTTAGGCCAAAGATTCTTTGCGTTGTCTTGCATTCCATTCTGACAGTCTTTCTCTTTTGCTAGTCAGAAAATCACCTATAAATACTACTTTGGCTATTTTATGGATCTTTTTGACATTCACTCAACAAACCTTTCTGTGGGACGTACGTCTCTGTGCAGAACTTGTTGTCTGGGGTGAGGCCCAATTTATTCTCATTTCCATTATCTTTATGTGGCTGGTAAGGACTAAAAGGCCCACTACTCCATCTTTTCACTTAAATTCACATCTTTGCTCAGCTCATGGGTGGAAATGAGCTTCATCTCACCATAGTCCCCATCTGGCTGTATCACAAAACCACCAGACAGTTTGGCACCACTCGGCTCCACTGGCAGCCTCTGCCTGTGAGAGGCCTTGGATTGGAAAAGCAGCAGGGGTACTGCAGCTCGGACTTGAGATGGATTGGAGGGGAGCGTGCACAGTGCCTATCATACTGTTTTTGGCTCAAGCAAATGTTATTATTCCCTGACTTTTGTAAGTCCTAGCCTCATTCATAAATTTAACACAAAGAAGTCTTTTTTAGATGTGGGAGCTTGAGGGAGAAATGGGAAAGGTTTGGGTTAGTATCATGGTGTGGTTCTTTCATCTCCTTTAAGTAGAAATTCAGTGTGATCTGCATAATAATGTTTGAAATATGCTTGGATAAACTTTGTATTTTCCTTTTATTTCTGCTCTGGAATTAAGTGAGGAAAACCATATATATATAATGTTTATATCAGATGCTAAATAGCACATGAGGTGCACTAAACACTTGTCAGAGATAACTGTAGTCATGCTTGGGGAAAACAAATTAGAAGATGATGGAAATAATCTTGGATTTCTAATTGCTTTTACTACACTGTGCTCTTAGGCATCCTTCCTTTTGTTTTTCTTCTCTCAACCCTTTTCCAGTACAGAAGAATTGGAGAGTGGTTTTTATGTCACCCTTCTAGCAAGCAGTTTTGGATTTCTAAGTCATGTGCCATTCTGTGCTCTTGCTTTACAGTCTTTTCAAGGGTTTCTGTGCTTAGCTAGTGTCAGTCATCCATCCTCAGTGCTGTTTGCCACCAGCTTGTGAAAGATGCCACTTTGAATCCCAGAGTGCCTTTCAGACCCCATAATAGAGAACTGATGCAGACTGGAACTTGGTTTGCCTCTTGCCACTTTCTTTTAGTGAATTTTTAAGGCAGCCACTATTGGTTGCTGAGGAACTGGCAATGTGTCTTTTATGGTCTTTTCAACCATAAAATTATTGCTGTTCTCTGATTAGTACCAATTCCCAGAATTTACACCACCCTCTCCAAAAAACAATTCCCCAAACAACAAAACCAACCCAGCAAACCAACAGAAACAAAGAAACAGAAACAAGCTTAATTTCTCCCACTGAGTTTTATGCCAGATTCTATTGCAGCTCCCTTTGTCTTGAATGAATAAGATTTGTCTCAAGTAACAAAAGCTGTCAGCATAGTATTTCTTCAGGTAACTGTTCTGTACCGGCTCAGTCAGCTCTCATTTCAGACAATGTGCATCCAGAACAGCTCTATCAAAAGCATTTGTATGTGGTTGAGTGAACAGGCACAGCCTTTTCTGGAGAACAGCCAAAACTGCTCCTCATGGAGATGACTCTTGCCTTCCTTTTGATTTTTTTTTTTTTTTAATATAGTTCTAAGTTAAAGCTGCTTGAATTTTGGACACATTATATGCTCTGTTACCATACCACAAAGCTTCATTGTTAAGATATGTTGACCTTCAGTTTTAACACAAGATGTACCTTGGACTAGAGTTTCTGATTTATACTTCTTATTTTACTACCTGGATTCTCTGCTTTCCTCCCCATTTCTTTTAAAATTTGCCTTCTGCTTCAAGCAGACAGTGGGAATTAAAAAGCATATTCTGGACCTAAATTTTCTATTGAAACGTAGTACTGAAATTCAGCAGTGACATTATGCTATGAGAGAATTTGGGATTAAGGAGTAATTAAAAAAACGTGCCATCAGCTTTAAGAGAGTCAAGACTTGCTTCTAAAACCACTCAATATTTTGGATTGGAAGGGACTTTTCAAGGTCATCTAGTTTAACCCCCCAAGCTCCCCAACGATGAGCAAGGACATCCTCAACTAGATCATGTTGCTTGGAATCCCATCCAGCCTGTCCTTAAATGTTTTCAGGGGTGGAGCATCTGCTACCTCTGTGTAACCTGTGTTGGTGTTTCAGCACCCTTTTTGTAGAAATCTGTCTTCCTTATATCTTGTCTAAATCCAACTACTTTTAATTCAAAGTATTTCCCCCTTGTCCTATTGCAACAGGTCCCACTAAAAAGTGTGTTCCCATCTTTCTTACAGGGTCCTTTAAGTACCATAAGGTCTCCCGGGAGCCTTATCTCCTCCAGGCTGAACAAACCCAACTCTCTCAGCCTTCCTTTTTGGGGAGAGGTGAACTTATAATTTTTGTGGCCCACCTCTGGATCTGCTCCAACAGGTCCATGTCTTTCCTATTCTGAGGATTCTGGGACTGGAACTATAGTTCTCCAGCTGGAGTCTCACCAGAGCAATGTGGAACTGCTGTAGTAGTGTGCCCTGTTGATTTTTTTCTACAAAGAGCAGTGCAGTCTTCTGAAAGGCAACAATACAATTTGAGAGGCCCAACCTCCTGAGAGGAGATGGGTTTGGGAAGCAAGAAAATTTGAGGATTTCAGTAGTTTTTTTTATCTTTCTTTGTCTTTATTTCAGTCTTAAAGCACAACTTCACTATAAATTTCCAGTTCTGTCTGACATTTCGGGAAGTTCTGTCTGGAAGCCTGGAAGCCAGCATCAGTGGTCTGGGTTTATGTGTCTGCTAATGCAGGCTGATCATAGTGCTGAGCCTGAAGGCAGTGATACAATTGTGCATCAGGAGAAGGAGTTGGGGGAAGAATATTTGCAATTTATCAGTGTGCTGTCTTCTACTCTTATTTGAAGCAGCTAGAACTGCTGGCTTGTCTTCTAACTTAAAATGTTGGATAGGGACAGTGATTTATTGAGTAGTGAACAAAACCACCTGTAGTTTTATGTGAATCACTATGCTAATAGCATCATTTTGGAGATGGAATTTGCCGTGGTTTGAGATCTGAATTTGAACCTTGAGTAGCATCAGTGGGTTGCTCTCCACTTCTGTTAAGATAATTTCAGACTAGCTGGCACAATTCTAAACATGAGTAAGAAGGTCTAGAGAATATATTCATGCTTCAGAAAGGTGGAAATAGATGGTGTTGCTTCTATCTACTTTCCTCATGTTTTCTTCTTTACTACAGAACTCAGGTTAGCAGAAGCCAATCTATCTTGAGTTTGTCAAATCTGTAATATTTATTGCTTTGAAACTTTGCAGTGTAATCAAATTGAAAATTACTTCTGCCTGAGATGAAAAGGATGATAAGTACTTACAAAGATATTACAGTATGTATTTTTCTTTTAAGACATTGAAGTATTGTGTAGGATCTTCTTGAGATGGCACCCTCACGCAAGAGGTGTATTAATCTACAATGACACCCTTAGAAATAGGAGCTATAAAGTAATCAGAAGACATGACTTAGAGTGATTTGGGGATGTTGGGAAGCATTTTAAAGATTCTAATCCTTCTAATGCCTATAGTTTCTTAAATAATGTTTGATATTAGCCATGTCTTCTTTGCTGTCCGTTTTCCTAACTTGTAAATGTTAAGAGAGAAATTTGTACAAATTGAGCTTTCTTCCAGCTGTCTCTTAAAAATGGATACAAGTTTGGAAGCTGTATCTACCCAGAGAGAGGATGCTTGATTCTTGTTTTCTTATATGGATTTGAATCTTTTATGTGCTTCAGAACAAGCAAAACATACTCACTCACACCCCTTAAAACCAAAGAAAAAATGCCCACCCAACTTGGGGCATTCTATGTTTTCATTCCCACTTTCAACAGCACACAGTATTAGAGACACAGCTTTATTTCTAGTATAATTTTCAAAAGAGAGTAAAGAAAGTGAGTCACAGATGGACTAATGGTATGAGTTTTAATTAAATTTTAAAAAGCAAAAAAAATTCCAAACTTAAAGCTGATTATTTGATCTGACGCTGTCCTTAGCTGACCATGTTGATCTTGTTGGATGGAGTTTCTACTCCACTCTGTATTTTTTTTGCTTTTGCAGATTTCAGTCCAGCTTCTCATGTCACTGTAACATAGGGATTTTTTTTTTTTTTTTTTTTTTTTTTGTGGCAGTGGTTTAATTGTATGAAAAA